>WNWK01003677.1:0-159773 GCA_009830355.1 Cherax destructor
CCTCCTCTTGCATGAACCTCCTCCTCTTGCATGTACCTCCTCTTCTTGCATGTACCTCTTCCTCTTGCATGTACCTCTTCTTGCATGTACCTCCTCCTCTTGCATGTACCTCCTCCTCTTGCATGAACCTCCTCCTCTTGCATGTACCTCCTCCTCTTGCATGTACCTCCTCTTCTTGCATGTACCTCCTCTCTTGCATGTACCTCTTCCTCTTGCATGTACCTCCTCCTCTTGCATGTACCTCTTCCTCTTGCATGTACTTTCTCTTGCATGTACCTCTTCCTCTTGCATGTACTTCCTCTTGCATGTACCTCTTCCTCTTGCATGTACCTCCTCTTGCATGTACCTCTTCCTCTTGCATGTAAAGAGCCAATACTGGAAGTGATTTTTTTAATTTGGATTCTGTGTATATAAAAACTATTTTGAGCTTTTCCCAATTTCTTGAATGACTTTTTATTCCTTTTATGTTTCTTTCATCTGATTTGAATTGCTTTTGTTATTTCGAAGTGATTTCCCTATACGTTTTTTATCACTTGTTGTGACACGTGGCTTTTCTTTATCACTTGAGCAACCTTCGGCTGTTGCAACATTCAATGATTAAATTAATATTTGCTAGTGGAATATTAACTATTGGAGCTCTTATGTAATGTCGATATTTTCACTCAGGAGGAGTGGCACGATTTAATAAATTAGTGCCTCTGGTCAAAGTCTGAAAATGTTTTAACTCTTTTAGAATTTTCCTACTCAAATCCATCACTGTAGCCGCGTCTCAAGAAGTGCCCACATGTGTCGCTCCACGAAACACTCTTCTCAATACTCAGCTTTTAGAATGCACTCACTGCGCCTCGTTAACTAGTGTTCAGCATGCCAGTGTTCAGCATGCCAGTGTTCAGCATGCCAGTGTTCAGCATGTCAGTGTTCAGCATGCCAGTGTTCAGCATGCCAGTGTTCAGCATGCCACTTTTTCAAAATCATTTATATATATTGCTTCATTCCATCAGCACGTAAAATTCCGTCACAGGCTTACTAATACATGATAAATGTCCACGCCCCCGTGGCCGGGAGCGTGGACATTCATCATGAATGACATTTTGTCCGTTCGGTGAAATGTCCGTTCGGCCAAATGTCCGTCAGTGAAATGTCTGTCAGCCAAATGTCCGTCGGCCATCTGTCCGGGAGTCCCACGCCCCAGCCTCGTCACCTCTTCTTCAGACGTCCCCTACTTCCATTAACTTACCCTGCTTCTATCTTTCTACATAATGAGACTATCTCACCAACCCCTCTTTTGTTCTTTGAATTATATCTAGTTTCTTCATTCCTTATTCTTCAACTAATATTCACATCACAGATTGACCTTGAGTGGCTCCAACCTCCTTAGTGCCGCTTCCAAAACCCATGCTTCGTGCCAGTATTAACGTTATTATAAATTATACTCTGATACATTGAAAGTTTTCCCCACAAATTCCTCATTGCTAGAGCTGTTTTTCTCTCCGCTATTATATGATTGTCCTTGCTCTTTGAAGCATTTGCTGATATGTATCTTCTCACATGTGTGTGTTCCCTTCCTGATTTTTTTTAGTTTCTGAACTTTGATCTTTCAGTTTCTGAAATGCTGCTGCTGCTTGTGCTGCTGCTGCTGCTGGTTCTGCTGCTGCTAGTGCTGGTTCTGCTGCTAGTGCTGGTTCTGCTGCTGCTAGTGCTGGTTCTGCTGCTAGTGCTGGTTCTGCTGCTAGTGCTGGTTCTGCTGCTAGTGCTGCTTCTGTTTGCTACCATTGTCTTTTTCGTACTCTTAACGTACGCCTTCCTCCACTCATGAAAACTTTTGCCGGCTTTCAGGAGTCTGTCAGATGTGTTGTACATTTATAACGTTGCCACAAGGCTTCCTGAGCCTCTCTACCACCTAATACAAATGCCATAAATGTAACAAACAGAACCTAATATATTATCTTGATAATGGCTGAAGTCTCTCATGCAATCGGATACAATTTGTTTTTATTACTTTATAAATGCTGCGGTCTCATGCAAGGTGGTGCAACAGATTCTTCATATCAGAATTATTGCAGTTTCTTAGACAATAGGATGCAGCAGATCATTAATATCTTCATAATTAGTGTTGTTTGCCCCTTTTAGCGCAAGAGAAGTGTCAGAGCTTGAACAGCCCACATAGAGCCAACAAAGCAATTAAATTACTGGGAAAGGCTCGTTCCTGACTATTAACTCTGAAGCGGAGGACAGAGAGAGATATCTTACAATACAGTATATACGTGGAAGGTGTTTGAGGGCCTACCATAACAACATACTGGAGTGAGAGATATGGGAAAAAATGTAAAATAAACTGCGAAAAGCAGGGATGCCGTGGCCTTAATAAGAAAACATAGTATCAACACTTAGGGTCCCAGACTCTTCAGTATCTTTCCAGAAGATCTTGGAAATTCTTTTAGAACAAGTGTAGAAACTTTCAAGGAAAAACTCGACAAGTACCTCCGTCATGTTCCCGATTAGGCACATTGTGACGGACATGGGCCGGGCTGCGAGATTAGACAGACTCTCGAAAACTCGTCAAAGGTATATAAAAGGTATGCAACAAAACATGAAAACTATATGATGCAGGAGTGGATAATGTATATATGGAAAGTACTTGAGGGCCTTTTCTCAAATCTGCACATTGCCATAACGCACTGGAGTGAGAGAGATGGAAGGAAGTGTAAACACAGTGAGGGGGGTAGTGTCACCGTGAACACAATAAGAGGATATTGTATTAACATCCGTGATCCCATATTGTTCAACATCTTACTACAAGATATCAAAAACACTGCTGGGGCAAGTGTAGTGTGTTCAAGAGGAAACTGGATATGTGGGCCAGCGGTACCGCCAGCAGCAATAGCCTGGTTGAACAAGCAAGCACCAGACAAGCTTGGCCCAAGGCCGGGCTCCGGGAATAGAAAAGCTCTCTAAACTCATCAAAGGTATATCAGGACACACTGGACGACCAGTGTGTGTGACACAGGACACACTGGACGACCAGTGTGACACAGGACACACTGGACGACCAGTGTGTGTGACACAGGACACACTGGACGACCAGTGTGTGTGACACAGGACACACTGGACGACCAGTGTGACAGGACACACTGGACGACCAGTGTGACAGGACACACTGGACGACCAGTGTGTGTGACACAGGACACACTGGACGACCAGTGTGTGTGACACAGGACACACTGGACGACCAGTGTGTGTGACACAGGGCACTGGACGACCAGTGTGTGTGACACAGGGCACACTGGACGACCAGTGTGTGTGACGCAGGGCACACTGGACGACCAGTGTGTGTGACGCAGGGCACACTGGACGACCAGTGTGTGACGCAGGACACATGGACGAGCATGGTGTGTGACGCATGACACAAGTGAACTATCAGAGTGTATGACGCAGCAATAAGGGCGGGCGGTTGCTTGAGGGCGTTGCTGTGGCCGGTTGACCTTTAAGGCTTCATGCAAGATTCAGGCTCTAGTTGGCCAGATGATGGCCCGCGTACCGTAGCGTGGACCATTGTCTTGGTTCACACCTGCTGCTGTCGTGGGACACTTCTACTACTGTCTTGATCCACACCTGCTTCTTTCTCGGTCCACGCCTGCTGTTGTCTTGGTCCACGCCTGCTATTGTCTTGGTCCACGTCTGCTGCTTTATGGGTCCATGCCTGCTGCTTTCTTGGTCCACGTCTGCTTCTTTCTTGGTCCACTCCTACTGTTGTCTTGGTCCACGTCTGCTGTTGTCTTGGTCCACTCCTACTGTTGTCTTGGTGCACGTCTGCTGTTTTCTTGGTCCACGCCTGCTGTTGTCTTGGTCCACGTCTGCTGCTTTCTTGGTCCACGTCTGCTTCTTTCTTGGTCCACTCCTACTGTTGTCTTGGTCCACGCCTGCTGTTGTCTTGGTCCACGCCTGCTGTTGTCTTGGTCCACGCCTGCTGTTGTCTTGGTGCACGTCTGCTGCATTCTTGATCCACGTCTGCTACTTTCTTGGTCTACACCTGCTGTTGTCATGGTCCACTCCTACTGTTGTCTTGGTCCACTCCTGCTGCTTTCTTGGTTCACTCCTGCTGTTGTCTTGGTTCACTCCTGCTGTTGTCTTGGTCCACGCCTGCTGTTGTCTTGGTCCACGCCTGCTGTTGTCTTGGTCCACTGCTGCTGCTTTCTTGGTCCACTCCGGCTGTTGTCTTGGTTCACTCCTGCTGTTGTCTTGGTCCACTCCTGCTGTTGTCTTGGTCCACGTCTACTTCTTTCTTGGTCCTCGTCTGCTGCTTTCTTGATCCACTCCTGCTGCTTTCTTGGTTCACTCCTGCTGTTGTCTTGGTTCACTCCTGGTGTTGTCTTGGTTCACTCCAGGTGTTGTCTTGGTCCACTCCTGCTGTTGTCTTGGTCCACTCCTGCTGTTGTCGTGGTTCACGCTTATTGCTCTCTCTGTCCAGTAACTATAACAAAATATAAATACGCTACTTTTGATACAAACAATGAGGAAGAAGGGAAACACACGATGATGAGTATAATAAACTCTGATGACAACCTCACTGAAGTGTAAACAAACGGAAATTCACGTGTAAGTAACCAAAGAGATATCCAGCGGGGAGAAGAAGTTAGTAAATATGCTTTAAATTTTCCAAAAAGTGACCGGAATGAAATAAATCATGAACTAACAAACATTTAATGACACCACGAGGTTCCACTCTTAAGGATCAGCTGTGTGTTCACGTCCGTACGGCTGCTCACCTTGGGGAAGATCTCTTGGTGTCCTCGTATAACCCTGATGACAATCCTGTTAACATTCTTTACCTTGGACACATTCGAGAGAAGCTTCGAATCCTAGTGTAGAATTTTTTTTTTTCGTGTTCTTATTTGCCTTTACAAGCGCTTCTCTGTTGAACATTCTGTGTCGTCGTATTGAACCTAGCAACCTAGCGAGTCTCATCTTCAGGTTCCCTCCCGAAGCTTTTACCTGGGCTCCCGAGATTATGGATGTCCGGTCGGAGATATTGAACCTATCTTTGGTTGCAGTTAGTCTGCTAAATAGAACACATGGAATATCTCTTTCTTTGTTCCGGTGAGTTGCCATCTTTGAGCGTAAATTGAACGTGACTCTCCTCTTTATCCGTTTCTGAGAAGGAAGATGATGCCAACTGTGAGAAATCAGTGACTTTAAGGAACTCGTCCTCCTTTCTCCTTTTCAGCATTTTCCTTCTACTGCCATCCTTCACTTTTCCGCATTGACTTTCGTGTATATAACATCAATCCTGGCCATTGAGGATGATCGATCTTTCCTCCGGAAAAGGACTTATCATTCTTTGATATGATAGCGCCACATCCTCCTGAGCGAGGTCGAATGTATTTTCGAGGTGATTGATGTACATTTCCTCTTGAATACGACAAGTTTCTTAGTCTCGTTGCCTATGCTTGTATTCGTGGACCATCTTCACGGGTCTGACTTTGGTTAAAGCCAGGGTTGATGTCAGGACTTTAGACTTCTTCCATATCTCAAGCACTGCTTGAATAGGTTAGGTTAGATAAGATATGTCAGGAAACAAGTGTTTTCTGACGGGGGTCTAAGTCATGCTGACCCGCCACTGGAGCCTTTGGTCATCTTACCGAGGCCTTCCGCTGACTTTATGGTCCACCCCCTTTTAAAATTATGGTTATAATTATACTTGAATATTTTTTTCTAGCATCTGGTCTCGTTGTTTGTATGACAATGTGGTGGTGAAAGTATTAATTACTTTTTTTAGGACAAAACCTGATATAATTTAAACCTAGATTCATTATTTACAAATTGTTACTTTGAAAGAGACTATGAATATCTTGGTGGATAAATTAACACTGGATAATGTAAGTAATCATGCTTTTGGAAATTGCAGCTTCAGATTCAGTTTTTAAATTTAATAAATAACCTGCATTCGCAGACTGATGGGGTCTGCTGTTGGGGTCACATCTTGGCCCCGTCCTCTCATATCTCTTGAAATGTGGATGACTTTTTTTTTTCCAATTCTTAGGCATAGATCACACGTCAGTGAATGGTAACATTTCTCAGTTCTAAGCGTGTTAGCATAGAGCCTAACATACATATGCTCAAGTTATGATATGTTTGACATCCTAGTAAAATAGTGTATTAAGATTTTTAAACAATGTAATTTTATCATCTACAGTAACTTACACAGTCCCTTAGGATATGGAATACATAAAGCTGCCTCATCTAAACTTATATAAACCATCTTAATTAATTCTTTAGTCAGGAATCACTCTCACAGCCATCCTCATATATCTAAGGATTTCACAATTTTGACAGCAATATCAAAGATATTGGTCCTCATTGTCTCTGAATCACTGTACAGTGTTGGATTAAGGTCTCAACTGAACAGCTCCATTACATCTGTTCTGTTGCTCACACACTGATGTATTTTATGAGTTAGCAAATAACTTTAGTGTCAATGTTAGGATAAATACTGTAACATTGTTAGGATTATTTATATACCTTATATTTTAAATTTGATGACTTTGTTTATATAGAAAATTTTTTTATTGATATAGGTCAGTTACTTTGCTGAAGATGGAGTTTGATTCTCCGGAACGTTTGGATGATGGATGAAGATGTATATATATTTAATATGGGTTCTTACCTTGGCTTTGATATTTCTGTCCACTACTCTTCTCAGATTCCCATTAATACAATGTAATGTATTATTGTGTGAGGGAAGTTTAGGCATTCTTTGAAGTTTGTTGCACTAGAGAAGAAGAGGAAGTGCTGGTGCAAGATCTTATGACCCTTCTCATGTCTCAGTAATGCAGCGCCGTCTACGCTGCTCTTATTTGCATACACATAACAGTAACATACAAAAGATTGTTCCTCGTTGCCGCGTTATGGGAGGACTGAGAGAAAGTGAGGAGGAGAAGGTGAGGGGTGAAAGGTTGTCTTTCTATCTGTAGTTGATTCTTGGGGTCATCACCCAGCGTCCCAGACCCAGACCAGGCCTCCTTGTTGATGGCTTCATTAATTAGTCCAACATGGGCACCAAAACCAGGCTGATCAGGAACTGATTTCTGGAACTTCACTAGTCTTTAATATTTTTTAAACTAAGATAAACATTTCTGCAGGTTTAAGGATGAAATTTCATGCCATGTATTTTGCAAACAGAAAACGATTATTGAAGCTCACATCATGTCAAAGATTGTATAACTGCTTTATTAACATTTATAGATTTTTTTCAACGAACGGACGGTATCCTACCGAGGCTAAAAAGAAAAACGAAAGTTTTTCTTTTTAGGTTACCCTAAATTTAGTAATTTATACTAGAGAAGGGGTTATTAGCCCCTTGCTCCCGGTATTTTAGTCGCCTCTTACGACACGCATGACGCATGGGTTACGGAGGAAGAATACTTTTCCACTTCCCATGGAGAATTTTATAGATATATGTTTAAATATTCAAAACATTTCTGTTGGATACATGTTAGGCAAGGATTGAATGATCATTAAAGAGATGTACAAGAGAGAGGTGCAAAGTGAAGCCATCAGACTTGTAGTATAATACTTGTATTTTAGATGTTCATGAAGTTTGACCATTTGAGGATCGTTATGAACTTTTGTCTTGTTCATAGGAGCAAAGCAGTTTGTGAGTGCCAGGCTTGTTGGTGCCAGCTGGCTCCCACAATAGCAACAAAGTCTTGGGCTCACTTTGTCCCGCCCCCTCAACATTTATATGTCTACTTATGCTTCTAGAGGCCTGACCCAAGGAATCGTAGCTACTCACCCTGCCTAGGATCAAATCACATGTTTTCTCCGCCGCCTTTTCCTTAACGCTGTATGACTCCTACGATTTTAGCGCTTCCTAATTATAAAATAATTTATCCAGTGATTTAGAGTAGATTATTTTCTTGTGCAAGAACTTTAACACTGTTCTTGTAATTCAGTTTTTTTGGGTTTTGAACCCTGGGTATTGAGTCAGTGGTGTTCTAAATTACGAGAGACGACAGTCTTAGTACTTGACTGCTTGTTCCTTTCCGTTGAATGCCGGAGCGTTGCCTTATTATCTAGAGAGTGGTTTCATGCTCACTGAACTTCTTGTACGTTGCTCTTGTTTCCACACTTGAGTTGAATTTGCAAGTATGTCAGGCCTGCATTTGTTAGTGCCTGGGTGTCTTAGTGCCCAGGAGAGTTGGTTCTGGGGTAAGTTAATGATCATGTCCAGACTACACAAACAAGTTCTGTTCCAAATGTTAATGGCGTGGTTTGGCACTTGTACAAGTTCATTAACTGCCAGGAGATTGTTAGATTCGGCAGCTTCAGGCAGAGGAGACCTTAGCCCGGAGTTAATAGTTGGAGCAGTAGTGTCTGGAGAATTAGTAGATGTTGAAGTGGAGTCGTTAATAATCCAGCCTTGTGTTTTCTGATGGAGTGGCTGTACTGGTCGATGGTACTATCATCACAATGGTTTCCCTAGAATTTTATGGTATATTACTACCAAATTTTTTTTTGTATTGGTCATAATATGAATGTTGTAAACCTTACAAGTACTACCAGCCTCTGCTACGTAGCCCAAGGCTTCCTTTTATTCTGTATCTCTGCAATGCTCTCAGACAAATTACACACTGGTATCTTGGTGAGTTTTTTCCTCGTATGGATATTCTGACACACTTGATGCAAAAATGAGTATTTTTCTGTTTGTCAGTCGGGTCAACTACAATAGTGACAAAAAGTTAGGACAGTTATTGTCCTTGCATGTGCCGTATTCCTTGCCTCTAGTAATATAACTACGTATACTACAGTAAAAGCTAAATAATTATAATAGGAAGGCTTACAGAGTTGCTTCCACTCATATAATGTGTTGCATTTGATTATTCTTCTCTACTTCTTCAGAAGAAGTATGTGTAAACGCGCGAAACCTCGTTATTTTTTCACTGACAATTTTCATATATGCAGTCATACTTTTTTTTGTAGTGGTTTCTTCTCACATGTGTACATAACTCACTCACGTATTCCCTCCCTCCCTTCCTTTACCTCTACCTCCCTCCACTCCTTTCCCTCCTTTTCTCTTCCTCCCTTCACCCCTCTTCTTCCTTTTCGCCCCTTCCCTTCACCCCTCTCCCTTTTTAACTTCCTTCCATTTCTCTATCGTTTCTTTCCCAGCTTGCACCCTCCCTCCCTCCCTCTTTGACATTTTTACATGGGTAGAAACTGCGAATTGGGTGGTTGGCTTGGGTAGTGCTGGAAGCTTAAGGTAAGTGCTCCCTTGAGTCAGGTCGTGATAGCTGAGCCCACGGCTAATGTTGATTACATTATCATACCCACACCACGCATACTGCCACCCACACCTAAAAATGTCGAGTACACTTCCCAGGTGCAGCATGCCTTCACGTGTGATGTGCGTGCACGCATGAGCGCCAGCACATGTGGGTCTGTTTAGTGTGGGGTAGTTAGTATGGGTTGGGGTTGTGAGGTTGGTGCGGTGCGTGGAGAGGGAAGAGTCTTGTTTATGTCTTTGTGGTGTGAGTGATGACCTTTACAGAATGTTTGTTGTGGCAGCCAGGTGAGGTGGTAACTCACCTGTATTAGGCAGTAATGTTCCCGTCTCTTACAAGCTGGCACATGCAGACGCACGCGGGCACACCGAACACAACTGAGGCGCACATCAACTAAATAACTGCTGCAGCATATGGGCGCCTGGCAAACCTAAGAACAGCGTTTCGACATCTAAGTAAGGAGTCATTCACGACACTACATCGTGTTCGTCAGGCCTATATTGGAGTATACAGCACCAGTATGGAACCCACGCCTGATCAGTCACGTTAAGAAATTAGAGAAAGTGCAGTAGTTTGCAACAAGTCTAGTCCTGGAGCTAAGTGTTATGTCGTATGAGGAAAGGTTTAGGGAACTCAACCTAGTAGCGACCAGCTACGAGGCGGGGCCAGGAGCTGTGAATCGACCCCTGCAACTACATGTCGGTGAGTACATATAGGTGAATGTACACACACATCTAATTATTATAATTTTATAAACTACCAGAAGCGATCTCCCAGCAGTTTATAGTCCAGCTATTAAAAATATCCTGTTAGTGATTTCAAATGAAAGAATATAGCAAATACTGTAATAGAGAAAATTCCAGGAGCCAGTTCTGATAGAGTTTGACACAAGTGAACTATTAGTTCACTGTATTTGTGCCATATACAGCAGAGTCTGACCATAACCTAATTGAAGTTGAGACTTCCATAGGCACTGGTCCTGAACAACAAAACAAAATTAGTCATGAGAATGTTTCCAATAAATCCACAATAAAAGCATTAACTGGGATCAAATGCATCATGATCTTAATAAAATATACCGGGAAGATAGTATGAGTAACGTGGATATGAACCAATGTCTTGAGAGGATTACCTCAGTGGCGGAAGACGTATGTCCATGGGCATACCATCAAGAAAAAAAAAGGGAGATGCAAGTTAGAGAGAGGCGCTCCCTCTACAGGCAGAGACGAATCACAAGCCTCAAAGGCACCAGAATGTCGGAAGAACGAAGTGAAACACTGGTTATAGAAATAGGAAACCTTGAACTCAAACTTTCTGAGTAATACAGAGTTCAGAAGAGAGAGAGAGAGAGATTGTTGGTGACCTCAGCTTAGGGTAATTGGCCAGCCCTTTGCTCTGAGCTCGCCACCACCGACTGGAATGCTCTTCTCCAAGGAAATGTTGTCAACCAAGTGAAGGCCTTCACTGGACACATTCTTAATTTACAACAAGAACACATACCTCACCGGCAGTATATGACGAAGCCTACAGATCAGCCTTAGTTTGGCTTTCGTTGTAGAGAGGCTGCTACTGCTAAGTACAAGGCTTGGCGAAGGTACAAGACATCCTACCTCCTATAACAGGAACTTGCACAGGAAAGCCTGTAGGTATATGGGTGAAGTTCAAAAGTGGGCCATCGCTAAATGGGAGGTGGACACAAAAAGAAAGCTAGCATCAGGTAGAGTACGCTCCAAAACCTGGTGGTCCCTGGTCAAGGACAGACAAGGTTATCTGCCTGATGAACTCATTCCACCTCTAAATCGACAGGATGGGACCACCTCTACTAATAGTCAAGAGAGATCGGACACTTTGCCGAACACTTTGCTACCAAAATGCAAGTTCTTGATCCAGCAAGAGACCCTCCTTGGCTAGCTGCAAGAACTGTGTCAAAACTGTCAGTGGTGACAATAAGGCATTAGGAAGTACATTTCCTTCTTAAATCGTCTTTACCAAGAAAAGGCTGTGGGCCCAGACAAGTTGAGCCCAAGATTGCTGAGATGTGCAGACCAGCTAGCAGCACCTCTAACCCGCATCTTTCAGCATTGCTCTATGCTATATCTCCTCAGTGATTACCTTCATGGTAGATCTCTAAGGGTAGTTCTAACTGGAACAGAATCAGCAAGACATCCTATTGGGGCAAGTGTTCCACAAGGAAGTGTGCTGGGACCATTGTTATAGATTGTCTACTTCAATGACCTTCATCTCATCCCAGAATCCCATGCATATGCAGACGACTGTACTTTGTCATTTACTTATCCAAGAGAAGAAATGCCAGCTGCTCTAAGCTACATCAGTCACCAGCTAAGAGCTATATCAGCTTGGGGAAACCGATGGCACCTGAGAAAACACAAATGATGATGGTCTCTAGGCACCATGATGGTAATGCCTGATCAGTAGTAAGTATGAATGGGAGAGTGTTGGTACCTGGGGAAGAAGTTGATATCCTTGGGGTGAAATTTGACTCCAAACTGACCATGAAGAACCACGTTGTAAATCTTGCAAACAAGGCAGCCAGTAAGCTTACAGCACTTCGACGGATCTCGCATCTGCTTGACAGTAGGGGTTGCAAGATTCTGTATGAGACAAGTACGCTCACACCTTGAGTATGCTCCACTTTCTTGGTTTGCCTGCCTTCCCTCTCATCTGCGACTGCTTGACAGAGTAGAGAACAGAGCAAGACGTCTCATCTCTCGCCTGGAGCCATCCTGGGTAGATCTGTCATTTCAGCAGAGCCTTCAACACAGGAGGGCTGTGGGTGGCCTTACTGTTATGTACAAGGCCAACATTGCCAAAGTACCACACTTGGCTCCACTTCGAGGACAGCGAGAAGCAAGCTTCTATACCACAAGACGGGCAGAAAGCAGCAACTTCACTCTGGCTGTACCCTTCTCCAGAACATCACTTCATCTGAGATCATTTATCCCCAGAATGACTCGAGTCTGGAACACATTCGTACACCATTATGATGTCAACGAGATAGTCAGTTGATCAAATGAAAATGCTGGCCCACAGATGGCTCCAACTTCATCATGTTCCCTACTTAAATGTTTCATAACAATAAAAATGCTTGTCAATAAAGTTAGGAATCCTTAACTTAACCTTGTCAAACCCTGTGTAAAGAGAGAGAGAGAGAGAGAGAGAGGGATGGAGGGAGGGAGTGAGTAAAAAAAACATCTTTGAAATTGAAAGAAATGCAAGATACCTTTTCTCATATGCGAAATCCAAGGCAAAAGCCACTTCCAGTATTTGGCCATAGCTTATTGGAGATGGAACTAACACTGGTGACAAAAGAGATGAGTAAGATACTGAAGTCGCAATACGACTCTTGTGTTTAGTTACTCATTAATCACACTCAGGATCGATAATCCAAGTGAATTTCTCATGAATGATATTCAAAATTCTGTCAACATAGACAATTTTTCCGACATTAACCCTACTCGACTTCGAAGTCATTAATAACATGCCCATGCACTCCATCACGTGCTTTAAATATTTTATGGACTCAGGAGTCATTACACTGTCACTAAAAACAAAAATAACCCCACTCCAGTGGGAAACTGACAACTGTATGATGCTCAATCTAAAATATCAATTAGTTCATTATGGAAAAATTGAGGAAATACAAACTGGAGTAGAGTATAAAAGAAACTTCAAACCCCTCGAGTATATAAGACTCGTCTGGTGCTTGCCTGGTCAACCAGGCTGTTGCTGCTGGAGGCCCGCTGCCCCACATATCCATCACAGCCTGGTTGATCTGGCACCCGTTGAAGATACTTGTCCAGTTTCCTCTTGAAGGCTTCTACACTGGTTCCAGCGATGTTTCGGATTTCTTCTGGTAAGATGTTGAATAGTCTGGGACCCCGGATGTTAATACAGTGCTCCCGTATTGTCCCCACCGCACCCCTGCTCCTCACTGGGTTTATTTTACACTTTCTCCCATATCTCTCACTCCAGTATGTTGTTATGGCAGTATGCAGATTTGGGACCAGGCCCTCAAGTACTTTCCAAGTATATATTATCATGTATCTCTCTCTCCTCCGCTCCAATGAGTACATGTTCAAGACTTGAAGGCGTTCCCAATAATTTAGATGTTTCAATGGCTCAATGTGAGCCGTAAACGATCTCTGAGTTTGTTCCAGCTCTGCTATTTCTCCTGCCCTGAACGGGGCCGTCAGCACAGAGCAGTATTCTAAGTGAGGGAGCACTAGCGATTTGAAGAGTGTCACCATCGGCATTATTTCCCTTGTTTTGAAAGTTCTCAATACCCACCCTGTCATCTTCCTGGCTGTTGTGATCTTTGTCTTGTTATGGTCTTTTTTAAAAGACAGATCAGCAGACATAATTATTCCCAAGTCCTTAACGTGTTCCTTTCGTTCTATGTGGTGACCCTCTTGCGTTTTGTATATAGTGTTCCTTTTGAGTTCTTCATTTTTTCCATACTTAAGCAACTGAAACTTATCACCATTGAACGTCATGTTGTTCTCCACTGCCCACTGGAAGACCCTGCTTATGTCCTCCTGTAATTTTTCAGTGTCTTCTACCGTAGTGACTTTCATGCTTATTTTAGTGTCATCTGCAAATGATGATACAAAAGTGTGCTGGGTGTTTTTATCTATGTCTGCTATGAGGATGAGAAACAGCAGAGGTGCCAGGACAGTGCCTTGGGGCACTGAGCTTTTGACCTCGCTGATGCTGGATCTTGCCCTGTTCACTACTACTTTTTGTGTTCTGTGTGTTAGGAACTCAAATATCCATCTGCCTACCTTCCCAGTAATGCCTATGGCCCTCATTTTCTGTGCTATCCATACTTCACTCCTACTTCCTACTACTAACGCGAAGGACCTGTGATAATATTTGAGGATATCACCTTCAAGGATCACAACAGTGTAACTATCATAAAAGCAGAGAAAATGATAAACTGAATATCCAGAAATTTCTAAAGCAGAGATGCCATTTCAATAATGATTTTCTTTAACTCACTTGTTCTCCCTAGACTGGAATGTTGTTGTATTCTTATCTCTTTTAAGGCCGATTTGGAAAATGTACAGAGAAACTTCAGTGTCTACATAAGATCAATCAGGCACCTAAATTATTGGGAATTTTTGAAGGCCCTTGAACTGTACTCCATAGAAAATAGGCGAGAAGGATACATCAGTACATTGAAAATTCTAGAGGGACTGGTCCAAAATCTGCATAAAAAATCGCTTCCTACTAAAATAAAGGTTTTGGCAGTCGGTGCAAAAATGAATGAAAAACAAAGGTGCAGTTGGAACTGGGTAAGTTCCTCATGTCAAGATCCTGAACAGTCGGGCTGTGGAGGGTTGTTTCTTTCAGTGCTGAATGGCCCTGGTGGTTTAGCTCTTAGTTCTAATTATAATAATGTGGAACGTTGTTTGATTACTTGCGTTGGAACCAATAGTCTGTTTGATCAGGCAGTCCACGGGTACGTTTGATATGGGACTGGGGCCCGGAAGCCATGACCCCCGGAACACACTTCAAGTAGACCCAGGGAGTCTCATTCCCCCCACAAACAAAATGGTGAATACATACGAGCACTCATGCGCGCGCTCCCGCTCAAGTGAGATAACTTCCACTTCGTGTATATAGCAAATCAAATATATTTTTATAATTTTTTTTACTTGCAATTTTTTTCTTATCACTTCCCGACAATGACCAGATGATCTTTTCTTCATGCTTCGCTGAGTGGGTGAGTGCTCTGTGCGGCAGAGTTCTTGAGTTCCATGTGAAGAAGTCGGAAGATAGGGAGGGAGGGAGGGAGTTAAGGAAGAGACAAGAGAGAGAAATCTGCACCGTCACGTTAGTAAATGCCGTGTTTTTGTGAACCACTTGGCTGACACAAGACATAGATAACGAGAACTCATTTTGAGGAAGTCGACGGTGATGGTGATGATTGTGTTGATAACAGTATAGGCTGTTGTAATGGTGACGGTGGTAGTGGTGCTTATGGTGATGGTAGTGTTGGTGTTGACGGTGAAGCTGGTAACGGTGGTGATTCAGTGTTCTTTAATTGTACCTATGGTGACCCTGCTTTTCACTAGTTTTTATCTACCCTTCCACCCATATTTTTCACTCCAGTAAGCTTGTAGTGTGCAGATTTGGGGACCTGACCCTCGAGTATCTTCTAGGTATATATGCTCATATAACTTTCTTGTACCTTCCGGAAAGTATATTTCAAGTGCCTCAAAACGTTCCCAGTAGGTTCCGTTTTATTGACTCTTTTCATGCAGTAAACGACCTCTGTACAGTGTCCAGCTCTGATACCTCACTTGCCTTGAAAGATGCTGTGAGAACACAACAATATTCCACATGTGAGAGCACAAGTGGTTCGAATACAGTGGTTCCACAACTGGCTTGACTTAGGTGAGTATGTAAGCAAGCAAACAAACAAGTAAATGAGTACGCAAGGGAACGTGTAAAGAAATAAATAAGCACATTAGGAAGTAAGAAAGTAAGGAAGATAATAAAAAAGTGAGAGAGCAAGCGAGCAAATGAGTGAGATTGTGAGAGGTAGTAATGTTGTAATGTTCCCGCCCTACCTCTCTCATTATCTTTGTTCCAGGCCCCTGTCCACTGCTAAATACCACCATTACTGAACCACACGTACACTTTTCCCTTCTCTCTCTCCTGGGATAACTTATGGTGGCGGCATCTTTAGTTCCTTCTTCTGTTACTCTTTCCGGACGATATAGACTGCTTTTGTGTGTTGCCTTGAAATTTGCTGTATATTGCATGATTATTTTCACAAAAAGTTGCCGCTTGTTGAAATCGGGAATGGAAAAAGTGGCGAGAAATCATGGCTTACAGCAACAGTGACTAGTGTCATATTTACCACATATTATTATATTCACTTATATAAGTGTGGTCGTCGTGGTCGCCTCTGCTTTTACACTTTCTCCCATAGCTCTCACTCCAGTATGTTATGATAGTGTGCATGTTTGGGACTAGGCTTTCAAATACCTTCCACATATATTTTCATGTACAGTGGTACCCCGGATTTCGTCAATAATTCGTTCGAGTGCCGTTACCGAACAAATTTGTTCCCATAAGGACGAATGTAAATTAGACTAGTCCTTTTCAGACCTCCAAAAATACACTTACAAAAGCACTTACAAAAATACACTTACATAATTGTTCGAGTTGGGAGCTGTACGAAATCCGGGGTACCACTGAATCTCTCTCTCCTTCTCTCCGGAGCACATATTCCGTACTTTGAGGCCTTCCCAGTAATTTAAATGCTTTATTGACTCTGTGTGGGCCGTAGACGATCTCTATATCTATTCCATCTCTATTATTTCTCCTGTATGGAGCCGTCAACACTGAACAGTATTGTAAGCGAGAAAGCTTTATCTACTCTCTCTTCCTCGTTTTTGCATCATTAACCTTATTTTGTTCTTCAAAAGATGTCATCTGACATTATTACACCCAAGTCTTTCATATGTTTCTTTCGTACTGTTTGGTGATTCTCTTGTGTTTTGTATTCGGTGCCCCTCTTTTATTATCTAAGCAGTTGGAATTTGTCGCCACTGAACATCACGTTACCCTTTACTGCCCATTGAAAAACTTTGCTTCTCTTGCATTTGTCCGTGTCTTCTACTGAGGTAACTTTCATGATTATTTTGGTTATTGTCCACCAATGATACGAAACTGTGGCTAGTGTTCTTATCAGTGTCTGTTATGAGGATGAAAATCGGCAAAGGCGCCAGGACCGTGCTCTGGGGTACTGAGATTTTTACTCAGTTAATGATAGACTTTGTTTTGCTTACTACCGTACTATTCGTGTTCTGTTCGTCAAAAAAATTAATATCAGTTTACCCACTTTTCCCCTTATACGTACTTATATATACCTCACTGATCACAGTTGTCAAATGCCTTTGTGAAATCCTTCTAGACCATACCTGCATTTTGGCTTTCTTCCAAAATCTCTTACTAGTACTAGAATTATTTGTAGACGTTCTTGTAGCTCATGTCTAGCTTCTTACACTTGTTTCCCAGGTATGCATTCCAATCTGTCCCTATCTGTCCTATAAATGTCTGAGTATCTTAATAATTTTTACCTTAGTTCTCTTAGGTCCATTGCATTGCAGTTAATTCTTTTTTTTCGGGGGACAACGCTAGCCACAACCCACTGGACCTTTTCAAGGGCTCCTTGCTGGTGCTGCATATGCTTAAGATACCTGACGCATGTTGTGTATAGTGTTCCGAAGGATTCTTTAATGAGGACTCTAAACGCAGTTGTCAGGTTCGGAATAAAGGTAAAAATTTTCAAGAGGAAGCTGGACCAGTACTTTCTGTAAATGCCGTAGCAGCCAGTTCGTAATGGCTGTGTAGACGTTAGCAACAAACGTCAATATGACCAGACAGGCAGCAATGAAGTCTGGCCTCTGGCCGAGGTGCTAGGATAGAAGAATCCTCAACACCGGTCACAAGTATGTAACAAGTATACCACAGAAGTTATGAGGCTGTGTACCTACAACAATATGAGTGAAAAGTTTACCTCCCAGTTTCTCTGTACGATTTTTGCCGTTTTTGTTCTAGAAAGCTGTACTTCGTCTCTCGTCTAATCACTCCTGTCTCGGATCATATCCACTTATTTGGGTTAGAATCGATTAGTCAATTCTTTCACTACCCTTGCAGTCTCCCTACAGTCTATTTCTGTTCTTCCTATTTATATTTTTCTCATTGCCATCACATCATATTTCTTATCGTTACTCTTTCAAGTTCTTTTGGTACAAAGATTTTTTAACACCCTTCATATATACGAGGAATTACCAGCAGACCTCTAGCTATCTTCAGGAGGAAACTTGATAAGTTGATCAATTTAGATCCTGATCATCTGCGCTGTTATGCATTCTCTGGACTGTATGCTGTTAGCACCAACAGCCTGGTTTGCGACCGGGCCGCTGAGCATTGAACCATCTCCAAGTATTCGCTGATCCTTTTGAGCCCTATATCTTGAACCCTGCCTTCTCTTTGTCTCGTGGCGCAGTCTGTAGTAGGATACGGTCTCCTACTTTGCTGCCGTTCAAAAATATACGGCCTAAGTTTGCACCTTTATGACCATGATATAGCGGCAGGTTTAAGAACATTTTTATTTAAAACGTTTTTTAAAAGTGGTATTTGTGTGCCTTAGTTCCGTGCTTCATTATATGTTCGTCTTAACTTCAGCATTTTAGTCCTTATGTAGCAGTGATTCAGCAGTTTTCCATTTCTCTCTTTTACTCTGAAATAATTTTAATTTATTCTTTTCTGGTAAGTCTTGGAAAGTAACCACTTGATTCATGGAGGACATGCAGTTTAAAAAGACACATGAGCAAACTCTAGGACTAGGACATATTTATTAGGAAACGTTTCGGTACTGGAACCTTGATCACTTCTAAGAGCTGTGAAGCTCTACTGGAGTCTTGGCGAGGTGATAAAAATGGAACTAGTTGAATGAGGAAGTTGTGGTGGCGAATTTCATCCACTTTTTTTTTTTTAAATAAGTATGAAAAAAAGTCTCTCGCTGTTAAAAACCCGTAATTGGTCGACCCACGCTCAGTGTTTTACAACACTGTGCTCTGTCGTTTGAATGCATACAAATTAATACTTATTATATATATACATTTGGTTGGATGTAGATTTGGGCAATATGTTTTGCTATGTATTGCTTGGGGCTTGAAATTAAAAAAAAAAAACTAGAATGGATCAGTAAAATATTGCATAATATTTCACGTACCCCGACTCTTCTTGACTCTTGATTCATGGTGTCTTTACTGGACTGATAAATCCCGTAGTACGCGAAACATATCCTCAGTAAAGTTTTCTAAAAGTATCACAATGTGTTATTTCCACAGGAATAAGCTGAATAGTATTTTGTAAATAATTCCTATGCAAATCTAAACTTGTGAAGGCAAATATTGTTACAAGTTTAACAAGTATTCGGCTCGTTTATCTTCAGAGGAAGTTTGAACTTGACTCACTGCTTAGTGTTGACTCATCTGTAGAGAGAGAGTCACTGGAAAATAAAATTACTTTGATTTAAATTTATCTTCATTAGTACTCAGAGTTATACTCAACGAATTATGTTTGTAGGGTTCGAGTCTCGGCTCCTGATCCCATCTCGTAGTCTACTTTGATGAGCATTATTTGTTTCTGGCTTCTTTGGCTTTATCATATCTACTCTTGAAGTTGTGCTTTGAATCTGCCTCCACTGCTTTCTCATCTAACTTATGCCAATTTATGCATCATAAGAGCAGAGAAGTACTTTCTAATATCCCAATGGCATATCTGTGCCTTTAGCTTCCACCTGTGTTTCCTTACCCTCGTCCCTATCTTTCTTAACTATGAATTATACGTGTATATATATATATATATATATATATATATATATATATATATATATATATATATATATTTATATATATATATAAAATCTTTGCGTAAGTCGTAATCTGAATATCAGCATTCCTTGACATGAGATGTGTAGTAGTATACGTATTCCATCACAGCGTGTCTACCTGTGTGAATCCCCTGACTTTAGCTGCTCTGTTACATAAATATTATACCTGGCTTCTTCACTTCTCTTGATTATCCTACCTATGACCAGTTTCGAGGGCTTTCCAGCCTTAAAGCCCAGCCTTTGGCAAGGTTTCTTTTTGTTTGTCTTTTCAAAAAAATACGGGGTTAAATTATTTTCGGTTGTTGGGAAGCAATGTTTTGTTTGAGAAACAGCAACAAATAAAAGTCTATTAAAGAAGTTAAATGATTGTCATTAAAAGAGGAGAAAGAAACAAAGTGTACAATGTGAGAATTTTGCTGCATTAAAATGAGTTTAGGCAGCAAGTAAAAATATGTGTGTAAGGTTGTGTGATCCTCGACACTGAGCCACCAGGGTGCTGCTGCTGCTGCTGCTGCTGCTGCTCACGGTGAATACCAAATTGAAGAAAAGTTTCAAATTCGTTTCCTGCCGTAAAGTTGCATATGCAGTTCAATTTTTTATTTGCTTCATTCAGCGTGAAAGTACTGTGGTTGGTCTTTTTTACATCAGTGTTGTTGTAGGCCCATAGTGTTTACCATTTGTTTTATGTCAATTTCAGTTTTGTAATTGGACATTAAAGTTTGGTGCGAGTGTGTGCTCGCGTTACGTTCAACCATAGTTGAACGTAACGTTGTCGACAGGTTCTTGGAAACTGCGACTTTAAGTGAAACGACGTATAACGAAACCAATTTTAGCATAGGCCAATTGATATGAACAAGAGTTAGGTTGCTAGAGCAAGGAAGAGCTCAGAGGGAGGCCAGTAGTGCTGCAGACGTCATGACTGTGGAGTACGTCGCTCTGGGGCGCTATAAAATCGTATATTTACTCTTTTATTGTAATTTTTATTATTTTAGGTATCACATGTTTTTCAGAATTATGTAAGAAACGCACTACATATCATAAAAAAAAACAAATATAAACAGTCATAAGGGAGGAAATTGACATAATAGTGAAGCTGGGTAAGCAGCTGCGGCTTCTTTGTCGGCAGTTGCAGACTCTCCTCTTATTTGTATGTTATGCAGTTTAAAGGTTTCTTAAAACGTTCTGTCACGACTTGTCACGAAGGTTTCACTTTCAGTACTAGAACCCTGTTTTTTTAATTAATCTTCAAAGCTTTCATTTGTATGGCCATTAGCGAACATAGAGAGTTACGCCGATGCATGTCCTCCATCCAGATATTTAAAAGGCTTTCCATATTTTCCATTCCTGGCCTATAATTTATTTTTCTCATCAACGTTATAACAAAACGACGTTAAGTGAGGACTTCCTATATTTAGAATGGTGTTCAAGTATGCAGTGAATTGGGCCTGAAACAGAGGGGCATGGAAGGGTCATCGTCACTTTGAGCGGAAGGTTGAGCTCTAACTCTTGGGTTCTGTCATACCTACTTTTGGAATTATGTAGTGTCACCACTACTTGCAGGTTACTCGTATAGTTGTTAGTTGGACACTTTTTAGGAACTATTTCAGTCCCCTCTCATGTCCCACAAAGTCCGTTATCTGACATCTTAGATCCAGATATCACCTCATAGGCTGTGGTGGATATGTGGGGCAACGGGCCTCCAGCAGCAACAGCCTGGTTGACCAGGCAAGCACCAGACGAGCCTGGCCCATGGCCGGGCTCAGAGAGTAGATAAACTCTCGAAACTCTTCAAAGGTAAAGGTATATCAAAGGTAAGAATGTTCCTCCTTTTTTTTTTTTTTTTAAATGAAGGATATTTCTAGTACCTATATGATGTTAGACTAACATGTATATTTTTTCTGCAACAGTTGCATAGAATATATCTTGGTAAATTAGACACATATGCAACACTTGGGTATCTTTATTGAGGAAACGTTTCGCCACACAGTGGCTTCATCAGTCCATACAAAGGAGAATCGTGAAGAACAGGAGGAGTGTGAGGTTGTCAGTCCCTCAATCTTGAGTCGATGTTGTCAGTCCATCAATCTTGAATAGAATAACACATATGAGCAGAGGAAGCTATATACTGTAGACAGGAGAAGTGCAGCAGTTGTAGGAGGTGTCACATTTGTCCAATGTGGAGTAGGTCGTGCCCAAGGAATAGGCAAGCGAAGAAATCCCTGTATTATGATACCAAGATGTTGCAGTGTCAGACAGGATGTGAATGAATGGTTCAGAGAACCGACGAGTTGGTAAATTAGACACATATGCAACACTTGGGTATCTTTATTGAGGAACTCGTCGGTTCTCTGAACCATTCATTCACATCCTGTCTGACTGCAACATCTTGGTATCTTAATACAGGGATTTCTTCGCTTGCCTATTCCTTGGGCACGACCTACTTCCACATTGGACAAATGTGACACCTCCTACAACTGCTGCACCTCTCCTGTCTACAGTATATAAGCTTCCTCTGCTCATATGCTGTTATTCTATTCAAGATTGATGGACTGACAACATCGACTCAAGATTGCTGGACTGACAACCTCACACTCCTCCTGTTCTTCACGATTCTCCTTTGTATGGACTGATGAAGCCACTGTGTGGCGAAACGTTTCCTCAATAAAGATACCCAAGTGTTGCATATGTGTCTAATTTACCAACTCGTCGGTTCTCTGAACCATTCATTCACATAGAATATATCTTACCACAGATACACAGTTTAGGTACAAACCCCTGCAACTACATATAGATAGTAGAGTACATATAGGTGAGTACACGCACACAGACACACAGGGAGGGTAGGGACAAAATGTTTCGGAGATGGAATAACAGCAACAAGGGGTCACAGCTGGAAGTTGAAAACTCAGATGAGTCACAGGGATGTTAGGAAGTATTTCTTCAGTCATAAGAGTTGTCAGGAAGTGGAACAATCTGGAGAGTGATGTCGTGGAGGCAGGATCCATACATAGCTTTAAGAAGAGGTATGATAAAGCTTATGGAGCAGGGAGAGAATAGACATATTGGCAACAATTGAAGAGGCGGGGCCAGGAGCTATGAATCGACCCCTGCAAACCACAATTAGGTGAATACACACACACACGTTAAAGAGCTGACAGTTGCTGACAGATATATTGTATCCCACAAATCAAAATGCTCTCTCATTTTATCCCAAATACTGCATTCCAGTTATATTAAGTTGATCGACTAGACAAAATATGTAAAATATATAAGAGATAAGTTGGACAAGATTAAGCTGCAGTATATTATGTTGATTTAGTAGACCCAGACTGGGTAGCTAAGCTAGTTTGGTACAGAAAATTACATCTCACAGGAATTCACGGAAACAAAACTATGTATCAGAGAAGACTGGGGGTTCGTACGTTGAACTGCGTGCAGCCAGCAGTAACAGCCTCGTTCATCAGACCTTGATCCTTCAGAAGGTCTGATCTGGAGGTATCCTGCGGGGGAGGGAGGGTTGCAGGGGATGAGAGTACACCCCATCCTTCCTCCCCACACCTACAGTTTCTTCACTATTGCACATTTACCAGGTTTGGGCGACACAGCCAAACTTTGCTCGTATGCAACCACGGCCGCCTAACTTTGCAATTTATATCGTCCTCAGTATTGCGACTTTCCTTCAGTTTTTATGCAGATGAATTCTTTACTTAGGGAAGGAAGAAGAGGGATTTTTTTTTATATTTCTTGAAGAACTACTTAGGGGTTTATCTTCTATTACGCATTCTTAGTTTGAAATTTTTTCTTGTTTGCATGTTAATCTGTTTACTGTTTTTATTTACCTTTCAAACGCTTTAATGAATATTATTTTCTAAAAGCTTAGTAATAATCACGATGTACCTTCTTTAAAAATTAAATCATAAAAGTGTTGGAATCGCCCTTAACCTCTCCCTCCTTGTCCCCATCCTTCCGCTATCCCTCCTCCAATACTCTGGTATTGGACCCACAGCCCATTCATTCATAATTCTGTACTCTATCATTGTTATTTATTAATGTAAAGACGGGTATTTTCCAGTCTGTTTCTATTGCTGCCTTGAGGCGAGTCTGTCAGTGTTGATAGTTCGTTTGTACATGACTGCTCATCTGAGCTACCTCGTATGACATTCTGTGTTATTACAGAGTTTACTGCGTTCTTTATATCATTCTTGCACCGCTAGGAGTAACGTTCACAACCTTGCCTGTTTTTTCTTGTCAGATATATCGCTACCATTTTTTGTTTATAATTTGCTTATTTATGGTTAAAATGTACAGCTTTATAGGTTTATGTAAACTAATCTAATCAAGCCTAACCTAACTTAAAGAAAATAGGTTGTAAAATGGAAGCAAAACAACTTGACATAGTCTCAAAATGTGAGCAGCGAGTAGGGTTTTGATTTTTTTTTACTAGGTCATTAAAACAGTTAAGAATTTGCATTTGGTGGTTTGTACACAAGAACAGTAACTAAATTCTGGGGTTTCAATTTACACTGTTACAGGGTAAGCAGGTTGTTGCAAAAAAATAGTATTATATATATTATTTTTGTCCATGTTTCCCCATTCACATTTTTATCTTCAGTGATTACATAGATCCAAGTTTTCTGTACTTGGTTCACTGAACCGGTTCCACTCTTCTTTTCCCATCCTATCTCCTTGTCTGTTTTCCATACATGGGACGGAAGCTGCTACCTCTTTAATGGCTCCTTGTTTGTCTTTCTGTGATTCTTCAAGCTGTAAGAGGTAAGCTTTGAAAAAAACTGATTTTTTTGGCAGTTGCATCTCCCGTGATTTATGTTACCTTAATTAAGGCATAAATTATGGTTGCTTGCACAAGTCTGGTTGGAGTGTTTTTATTAATGGCTATTTCTTCTGCTTTCTTTTAAAGTCGGTAAATGTTAAAAAACAATAGAATTACATATGTGACGGGGTAATTAGGATTTTTTTTTACAAATTTCACAATTCAGGTCTGGGTTCACAGTTGTTTATTTAGTAGTATCATTTATTTAGTTTAGTGTTTCTTGTGACAGTTAATTCATGACCTCTGAATGTTGCTCTACTCTTCCAGCCCCTTTTAAGGCAGGCAAATCTACTGTATGTACAAATCACCTTCATTGCTTGTATAAATTCAGTGAAGCGCCTCAATTATTGGGAATTCTTAATGTCCCTTGAACTGTACTACTTTGAAAGTACGCGGGAATGATTTATTATAATTTGCATCTGGAAAATTCTGCGGGGAATTGGTCCCAAATCCGCGCACCGAAATTACTTCCTATGAGAGCAAGAGGCTCGGTAGTCAGTGCAAAATACCCACCAGTGAAAATTGGAGGTGCAGTGAGTGCACTGTGAGATTAACTGCGTGTTAGGGACCAAGACTTTTCAATATCTTCCCCTCATACATAGGGGGAATGAACAACAGCCTCCAGGTAACCTTTAAGTAATGATGTGGAGTTGTGTTTGTGCCCGAGCCATTTCAGAGTTCCGGGCAATCAACTGGTGAAGCCTTCTGTATTGAGAATGCTCTTCACTTAACAGTGTTTCACAACCTTTTCGAACACAGGGACTGTTTTTAACCTCATAAAAATTCGTGGACCCTGACATGTTTCCCGGGAATAGACACTGATAAATAACAGAAAATCTAGCGCTATCTGGAGAAGCAATATTTGCTGCGAAGCTTCACAGACCCCATGGAATAACTCAGCGACACTTCAGGCCCATAGGTTGGGAACGATGGAACAGTGGCCGTCTACATAACAGTGACTTTCTGGTCGCTCACATTCATCAATATGTCCTTGTGACCAGGCGGGTTCAGTAGACCCTGAAGACCACCAAGAATTTGTACATGGTTAAGGGGCACGTACGTTTCCCCTTCTAATAACATGTTCATTTTTCCACTATAATCTACCTTGTCCATAATTCCTATCGCATTTGCTTTGTCTCTTTCGTAAGGTGAAGTCCAGGATCTTTCTTTAATTCATGGTATAACTTAAGAAATCTTTGAGGACAATTGTGTTGCAGAGATCTGAGCGGCTCAGATCTCTGCAACACAATTGTCCTCAAAGATTTGTTAAGTTATACCATGAATTAAGGAAAGATCCTGGACTTCACCTTACGAAACAGACAAAACAAATGCGATAGTAATTATGGACAAGGTAGATTATTGTGGAAAATGAACATGTTATTAGAAGACGGGGGGAACTTACGTGCCTCTTAATTAAGGTTGTCTTATGATAAGAAATCACCATGAGGGGATTCCAGTCCTTACAGCCGTGCTGGTTGTCTCTGATAAACCCCCTCTTTAGAAACCTCACTAGCATCTTTCTTACAATCGTCTGCAAAACTTTTCGTATATTTCATGTCAGCGATACTGGTTTGAAGTTCTGGGCTTCCTCTCCGTGTTCTTGAATATGAGGTGTTTGGTAGTGGATTGGTGGGTATGGGGTGGTGCTTATGGATTGTGGGTGTGCGATTCTTTTCATTGTGTGTGGAGTGATGAAATGGTGTGGGATAGTGGGTGTGGGATGGTGATAATATGGTGTGGATTGGTAAGTGCAGAATACGGAATGCTAGTTGGTGGGTGCAGTATATGGGGTATAGTGTGATGGATGGTGAGTGCAGTGTTTGGAGTGTAGTGTAGTGGTGGATGCAGTGTAAGAGGTGGTGGATGTAAGATATAGGGTGGAGGTTTGTGGATGCAGGTTACAGGGTGGAAAGTTGGATGTAGGGTGGATGGTAGATGCAGGGTACGGGGAGAAGGGAGGTGGGTAGAGGGTGGTGGGACTAGTGTGGAGTGGTTGAGGGGTGGTGAGGCTGACGTGGAATGGTTGAGGGGTAGTGAGGCTGATGTGGAATGGTTGAGGAGTGGTGTGGATCGGTTGAGAGGTGGTGGGGGGATGTTGGTGTGCGCTGGTGTGGAGTGGTTGAAGGGTACTGGGGCTGGTGTGGAATGGTTGAGGGGTAGTGGGGGCTGGTGTGGAGTGGTTGATGGGTAGGGGGCTGGTGTGGAGTGGTTGAGGGGTCGTGGGGGCTGGTGAGGACCTTGCAGCAGACAAAGCGTGCCCTCACCTTTAACAGAATTAGACGCTAGCTGGCTGCCACCATGACTTTTTCCTCGTGCTCTCAGCCTATATATATATACATATATATATATATATATATATATATATATATATATATATATATATATATATATGAGAGGAGATTCGTATACGGACGATGAACAGGAAATGAGTGAAATTCTAAAAGAACAGTATGAGTCAGTGTTCAGCAACCCACTAAATGACAGCAAGGTAGAAAATGCAGAAATATTTTTCACTCCAGCAGAAGGCTGCGCAGACCACCTAACCGACATTAGTACAAATCCCATAGATTTCGAAAAAGAAATGGCCAACATGCCCACTCACTCAGCACCTGGACCAGATTCATGGAATGCTTTATTTATAAAGCAGTGCAAAGTACCATTAGCAAGAGCCCTTAGTATTCTGTGGAGAAAGAGCTTAGATCTAGGTGAAATTCCAGAGGCCTTAAAGAGTGCAGACATAGCTCCTTTGCATAAGGGAGGTAGTAGAGCACTAGCTAAAAATTACAGACCAGTAGCCCTCACTTCTCACATCATAAAAATCTTTGAAAGAGTGATGAGACGGCAGATTACAAAGTTCATGGACCAGCACAACCAACATAACCCGAACCAGCATGGCTTTAGAGCGGGTCGATCATGCCTGTCACAGCTGCTGAACCATTATGACAGAATTACGGAGGCATTGGAGGACGACCAAAACGCAGATGTGATTTACACAGATTTTGCAAAGGCGTTTGACAAATGCGATCATGGAGTGATAGCGCACAAAATAAGGGCCATAGGCATTACGGGGAAGGTAGGCAGATGGATTTTTGAGTTCCTAACACAAAGAACACAAAAAGTAGTAGTGAACAGGGCAAGATCCAGCATCAGCGAGGTCAAAAGCTCAGTGCCCCAAGGCACTGTCCTGGCACCTCTGCTGTTTCTCATCCTCATAGCAGACATAGATAAAAACACCCAGCACACTTTTGTATCATCATTTGCAGATGACACTAAAATAAGCATGAAAGTCACTACGGTAGAGGACACTGAAAAATTACAGGAGGACATAAGCAGGGTCTTCCAATGGGCAGTGGAGAACAACATGACGTTCAATGGTGATAAGTTTCAGCTGCTTAGGTATGGAAAAAATGAAGAACTCAAAAGGAACACTATATACAAAACGCAAGAGGGGCACCACATAGAACGAAAGGAACACGTAAAGGACTTGGGAATAATTATGTCTGCTGATCTGTCGTTTAAAGACCATAACAAGACAAAGATCACAACAGCCAGGAAGATGACGGGGTGGGTATTGAGAACTTTCAAAACAAGGGAAATAATGCCGATGGTGACACTATTCAAATCGCTAGTGCTCCCTCACTTAGAATACTGCTCAGTGCTGACGGCCCCGTTCAGGGCAGGAGAAATAGCAGAGCTGGAACAAATCCAGAGATCGTTTACGGCTCACATTGAGCCATTGAAACATCTAAATTATTGGGAACGCCTTCAAGTCTTGAACATGTACTCATTGGAGCGGAGGAGAGAGAGATCATGATAATATATACATGGAAAGTACTTGAGGGCCTGGTCCCAAATCTGCACACTGCCATAACAACATACTGGAGTGAGAGATATGGGAGAAAGTGTAAAATAAACCCAGTGAGGAGCAGGGGTGCGGTGGGGACAATACGGGAGCACTGTATTAACATCCGGGGTCCCAGACTATTCAACATATTACCAGAAGATATCCGAAACACGGCTGGAACCAGTGTAGAAGCCTTCAAGAGGAAACTGGACAAATATCTTCACCAGGTGCCAGATCAACCAGGCTGTGATGGATATGTGGGGCAGCGGGCCTCCAGCAGCAACAGCCTGGTTGACCAGGCAAGCACCAGACGAGCCTGGCCCATGGCCGGGCTCAGAGAGTAGATACTCTCGAAACTCTTCAAAGGTTCAAAGGTATAAGGTATATATGTATATGTGTGTGTGTGTGTGTGTATGTATGTATATACACCACACACACACACACACCCACATGATAATATATACCTAAAGAGTACCCGAGGGCCTGGTCCCAAATCTGCACACTGCCATAACATACTGGAGTGAGAGATATGGGAGGAAGTGCAAAATAAACCTAGTGAGGAGCAGGGGTGCCGTGGGGACAATAAACCAACACTGAATCAACGTTCGGGGTCCAAGACTATTCAACATCTTACCAGAAGATATCAGAAACACGGCTGGAACAAGTGTAGAAGCCTTCCAGAGGAAACTGGACACGTATATTCACCAGGTGCCAGATCAACCAGGCTGTGATGGATATGTGGGGCAGCGGGCCTTCAGCAGCAACAGCGTGGTTGACCAGGCTAGCACCAGACGAGCTTGGCCCATGGCCGGGCTCCGAGAGTAGTGAAACTCTTCAAAGGTATATCAAGGGTGCATACATGTCTGTGTGTATTTTTTTCTTCTCCGAGGCGTGTTACATTTTTTCTGTAATATTCATATATGAAATAATTGTTTAGTGAACATGAGCACAAGGTATTATGAATTATTCATTGAAACTTCTAGGTAAGTGTGTTTTATGTTATTCACAAAATGAAAATGTGATGATGAAGTAGAAAAATAAAATGTTTTTCTTTTGGGCTTTGATGTGTTAGGGGGAGTTATATTTACCCTCAAGTAATTAAGTGAAGCAGGAGTGGTGTGAGGGACGGTGTCAGCGTCCAGCCTTTTGGATTACTTCTTATCTCTCGTAATTAGTTATACTCTTCAAGGACCGAGGGGTGGGGGAGGGTCTTGAAGGTGAAGGGTTCTTGATCCAAACCATTAAAACTTGATTCTCTCTCATTCCTCAGGTGTTATATGACCTTTACGTATTTAGCGCTTCCCGAAGATTACAATAATAAAATAATCATAATAATTATCTCTTCTCCCTACGGTCAACCTATGGTCTTCCCTCTTTAACCTTTTGTGTGTTATTTTTTGTTCTACTTCCCGGTGAATACCTGGACACTTGCCTCGAAGAGACAATCTTTGTGTTCATAAAACGATCTTTCCTGCTGAAATTGGTCAGAAACGGCCACGTGGTCGTTTTATGAACCCACTTTCCTGTTAAACGTTGCTGCACCAAATTTCGTGTCCACGGTCCCTATTAGCAGATTAGCCCGGGATAATCTCTCTTATTAGACCAGACTGGTTTTCGCTCTCACCCTCTTAACATTTTATCACGAGCTCATCACAGTTAGATTGCATATACCTTATAGTAATTCAATAATCTGTTTTAATTTTCAACTCTCCCTCAGTCCATTACTGGCCGTTTAAATAACTAATTAATTTTTTTATAAGAGGGTGTTTATTAAGCGAAATATCACAGAAATGGTCTTTAAAAATTGTCTGAAAATTGTTGGGTGTATACTCAGGAAAAATATCATATACTGCAGTGATGTTCGTCTTGTAACCCTCTATTGGGCATTTTTGTAACTAATTTTATTAGCAAAATTATTTTATGCATCGATTTTATTTTCTCTTGCAGCGTTCCTTCGTTTCTGGATAATAACTTCCAACGTTTAGGTGTTATCGTTAAACGAAGCATTGTCATGGTAGAGGGAGATGAAGGGATGTATTGTTTTTAACGAGTATTTCAATAGAAAATGTGAGATATACAAGGAGGGGTGACCTCCCTGCATTGTCTTCCTGCCATATTCACTTATTTATTTTATTATTATTTTTTAGTAGCAGTAATATCATCGTTATTAGTGTTTGTTTTTCGCTTATTTTCTTGAATATTTGAAGGAAAGATGCAAGTTACAACTCATTATAATAAGATCTTTCAATTAACACAGTATTACGTGGAAGCTGGAGGGCTGCCAACACTAACAGCATGCTTAACAAAGAAGGCACAATACCGTGACTGGAACAATACACACACAACCCGCACATATAAAAGGGAGGAGCTTACGACGACGTTTCGGCCCGACTTGGACCATTTACAAAGTCACACTAACACACAGAGACGGAGGAAGGGGTATTTATAGGCAGGCAGACTTTGTAAATGGTCCAAGTCGGGCCGAAACGTCGTCGTAAGCTCCTCCCTTTTATATGTGCGGGTTGTGTGTGAACAGCATGCTTGATTAGTACTAATACCCTGGAACCCAGCCAATGTAAACTCCAGGTAATATATATAACAAGCATCCACTTAAAATATTACTGATTTTTTTTTCTGGCTCTTCATTTGCCTGTCATGTATATTTAATGTTAGCTGAAAGAAAACCCACACGCTGGAGGCCCATGATGGCACACGCTGGAGGCCCATGATGGCACACGCTGCAGGCCCATGATGGCACACGCTGCAGGCCGATGATGGCACACGCTGCAGGCCCATTATCGCACACGTTGCAGGCCGATGATGGCACACGCTGCAGGCCCATGATGGCACACGCTGCAGGCTCATTATGACACACGTTGCAGGCCCATGATGGCACACGCTGTAGGCCCATTATGGCACACGTCGCAGGTCCATGATGGCACTCGCTGCAGGCCCATGATGTCATGTGCTGCAGGCCTGTGATGGCATACGCTGCAGCAGGCCCGTGATGACATACGCTGCAGCAGGCCCGTGATGACATACGCTGCAGCAGGCCCATGATGGCATACGTTGCAGCAGGCCCATGATGGCATACGTTGCAGCAGGCCCATGATGGCATTTGCTGGAGGCCCATGATGGCACACGCTGGAGACCCATGATGCCATACGCTGGAGACCCATAATGGCACACGATGGAGGCCCATGATGGCACACGATGGAGGCTCATGATGGCACAAGCTGGAGGCTCATGGTGGCACACGCTGGAGGCTCATGATGGCACAGGCTGGAGACTCATGATGACACACATTGGAGAACTTACAGTGTCTTTATTAATTAAAACAAATAAATTATATTGAACGACAATAGTCACTTAAATTGGACTGAAAACACAGACGAGAAAGATACATCACAATTCACTATGCTGACTGGTTTCCAGTTCTCACACTGTAATTACTCCTTACGAGAGGCTTAGTTAATTCACAAAAATGCTATATACCACAATCTAGAGACGTGTTAGTCTGGAGATCCTTAAAAATTAAACGATAACGAACATAAAAAGTTGCAGGTGAGGCTGCCAACTATCAATATTATTTTGTTCACAAGAGAAAAGCATCAGTGAACAAAAGGTAGTGAAAAGCTTGTAATAAAAGTATAAGAGCAGAGAAGGAAATAGAGACTTAATATTATTAGTTTGTAGTATGAACTTGATATGTATTTACTCCTTATTCCTGGTTTTATTATCCCCTTTACTACTACTTTATTATTTGTATCGTTTAATATCAACAATGGTATTAGTAGTAATAGTTTATTTGCCATTTTTTAGGCGTGCTATTCAGGAATCTTTATTCAAACATTAGGACAATTGACCAGACTATCAACATTAAGAGCTATACACATTTATAGTCACATTGAGATAATTAATATATATTGACACACACACACTACACATACATGTTTACATACATCAGTATGCACATACACTCATGTACATGAAAAAAAGTTGACCCGAGCACTAATATAAACACATTACCGGAACATTAACAATAAAATTCTTTATGTAAATTTACTGACAGCCTCACACTGGTTTGTGTCAACGGTCAACAAGCTTATTATTTGCTCTTGTAAAACAAGTCAATGACTCTACATAGTTGGACAGTAATGAGTGGCAGAATATAAGTGCTCTAATTTCTAGTTGTCATTTTTACTAACTAATAATAGGCTGCTTAGTATTTTACACTCACAGAATACCTGTTAACACTATTTTATAAATAACACTATTTTATAAATAATGTCAAATAACTGTAGTAATCTTATCAGTAGTAATACTGACAATTTACTTAACAAATTGGAAGGTATCAGTCAGCTTGTGATAATTGAGTGCTGCCTGCAGTAACAGCCTGGTTGGTTAGGCCTTGATCCACCGGGCCACGGGGGCGTTCACCCCCGAACACCCTCCAGATATACTCCAGGCTTGAGGGTCGCTGGCATCAACAGCCTTGTTGATCAGAAAGTCAGCAAGGACGTCTAGGTTGGGCTGCGAGGATAAAAAAAAAAGTAACACATTCTAAACGAGATCACTTCTAATCCTGGTTTAATAATTGCTACAACACTCCCCAAACATCAACAGACTGGTTGGTCTTTATTGGGGGTTCTTGGTGCTGTGGAACACCTCTCAAAGCTGACTCCTCAAGTTTGTGAAATTACACTTGATAAGGAATATTTTTATAGTGTAAAGTTTAATTCTGTTAGATCAAGCAAAGTGCGGGTGTGTTTTAATATAGGTGGGGTGTTTTAATGAATGTGCGGGTGTGTTTTAATATAGGTGGGGTGTTTTAATGAAGGTGCGGGTGTGTTTTAATATATTTGGGAGGTGTTTTAATGAAGGTGCGGGTATGTTTTAATGCAAGAGCGGGTGTGTTTTAATGCAAGTGCGGATGTGTTTAACAAAAGGGAGGGTGTGTTTAACAAAGGGCAGCTGTGTTTTAATAAAATAAACCATGAATGTGTTTACAGAAGGAACAGGTGAGTATTTAAGGTTGCAGATGTGTTTTATTAAAGTGTAGGAGTGAGTGTGTTTAATAAAGGTGTGGATGTGTTTAACGAGGGAGTGAGGTTCTTTAACGAGTGGGCGAGTGTCATAAAGGACGAGTGTGTTTAATCAAGGGGTGAGTGTGGTTAATGAATGAGTGGGTGTGGTTAACGAAGGGTTGTGTTTTAAGAGTAAGTTGCGTTTTGAGGAAAGCGTTAAACCTGTTAGTGTGTTTTGTGTGGCGACATTCATGGTGTAATGGGAAAGTTGTCCGCGTGATACATCACTTGACCTTTTCTGACCTGTCCTCTTTGATGTGTACTCAGTTAATTGTGTTTGCGAGATTCTAACAGCAACAGCTTAGTTGATAGAGCAGTCAAGAAGTAACTTTGGCCTCGGCGTGATCTATGAAGTTAAAAGAACACCAGAAATCGGTATGAGGTATGATGGGCGTCTCTCTCTCTCTGGCTGTCATATCAACAGAGAAGTGACGGACCTGGTGGGCCCTGCAGACTGGGAACACGTTATACAGGGTTCAGCAGAACATGGGTGCTTGGCTCTCCTCCTCCTCCTCCTCCTACAGGAATCGTTATTTTGTGACTAGTATCGATTAAGATTCCGGTATACAAATCTCCCCCCTTGCCACCTGTTTACAGTTGTATCTGTTTCCTAGTTTTTATAATTACCTAGGTGTGGCTGGAACAGTGTCACAATAGTGTAGATGGAACAGTGTCACAATAGTGTAGATGGAACAGTGTCACAATAGTGTGGCTGGAACAGTGTCACAATAGTGTAGATGGAACAGTGTCACAATAGTGTGGCTGGAACAATGTCACAATAGTGTGGCTGAAAGTGTCACAATAGTGTGGCTGAAACAGTGTCACAATAGTGTGGCTGAAACAGTGTCACAATAGTGTAGATGGAAGTGTCACAATAGTGTGGCTGGAACAGTGTCACAATAGTGTGGCTGGAACAGTGTCGCAATAGTGTGGCTGAAACAGTGTCACAATAGTGTGGCTAAAACAGTGTCACAATAGTGTGGATGGAACAGTGTCACAATAGTGTAGCTGGAACAGTGTCAAAATAGTGTGGCTGGAACAGTGTCACAATAGTGTGGCTGAACCAGTGTCACAATAGTGTGGCTAAAACAGTGTCACAATAGTGTGGCTAAAACAGTGTCACAATAGTGTGGCTGGAACAGTGTCACAATAGTGTGGCTGAAACAGTGTCACAATAGTGTGGCTGGAACAATGTCACAATAGTGTGGCTGGAACAGTGTCACAATAGTGTAGATGGAACAGTGTCACAATAGTGTAGATGGAACAGTGTCACAATAGTGTAGATGGAACAGTGTCACAATAGTGTGGCTGGAACAATGTCACAATAGTGTGGCTGGAACAATGTCACAATAGTGTGGCTGAAACAGTGTCACAATAGTGTGGCTGAAACAGTGTCACAATAGTGTGGCTGAAACAGTGTCACAATAGTGTGGCTGGAACAATGTCACAATAGTGTGGCTGGAACAGTGTCACAATAGTGTAGATGGAACAGTGTCACAATAGTGTAGATGGAACAGTGTCACAATAGTGTAGATGGAACAGTGTCACAATAGTGTGGCTGGAACAGTGTCACAATAGTGTAGATGGAACAGTGTCACAATAGTGTGGCTGGAACAATGTCACAATAGTGTGGCTGAAACAGTGTCACAATAGTGTGGCTGAAACAGTGTCACAATAGTGTGGCTGAAACAGTGTCACAATAGTGTGGCTGAAACAGTGTCACAATAGTGTAGATGGAACAGTGTCACAATAGTGTGGCTGGAACAGTGTCACAATAGTGTGGCTGGAACAGTGTCACAATAGTGTGGCTAAAACAGTGTCACAATAGTGTGGATGGAACAGTGTCACAATAGTGTAGCTGGAACAGTGTCACAATAGTGTGGCTGGAACAGTGTCACAATAGTGTGGCTGAAACAGTGTCACAATAGTGTGGCTAAAACAGTGTCACAATAGTGTGGCTGGAACAGTGTCACAATAGTGTGGCTGAAACAGTGTCACAATAGTGTGGCTGAAACAGTGTCACAATAGTGTGGATGGAACAGTGTCACAATAGTGTGGATGGAACAATGTCACAATAGTGTGGTTGGAACAGTGTCACAATAGTGTTGCTGGAACAGTGTCACAATAGTGTAGATGGAACAATGTCACAATAGTGTGGTTGGAACAGTGTCACAATAGTGTAGATGGAACAATGTCACAATAGTGTGGCTGGAACAGTGTCACAATAGTGTTGCTGGAACAGTGTCACAATAGTGTAGATGGAACAGTGTCACAATAGTGTAGATGGAACAATGTCACAATAGTGTGGTTGGATCAGTGTCACAATAGTGTTGCTGGAACAGTGTCACAATAGTGTAGATGGAACAATGTCACAATAGTGTGGTTGGAACAATGTCACAATAGTGTGGCTGGAACAGTGTCACAATAGTGTAGATGGAACAATGTCACAATAGTGTGGCTGGAACAGTGTCACAATAGTGTTGCTGGAACAGTGTCACAATAGTGTAGATGGAACAGTGTCACAATAGTGTAGATGGAACAATGTCACAATAGTGTGGCTGGAACAGTGTCACAATAGTGTGGCTAAAACATGTCACAATAGTGTAGATGGAACAATGTCACAATAGTGTAGATGGAACAATGTCACAATAGTGTAGATGGAACAATGTCACAATAGTGTGGCTGGAACAGTGTCACAATAGTGTTGCTGGAACAGTGTCACAATAGTGTAGATGGAACAGTGTCACAATAGTGTGGCTAGAACAGTGTCACAATAGTGTGGCTGGAACAGTGTCACAATAGTGTAGATGGAAGTGTCACAATAGTGTGGCTAGATCAGTGTCACAATAGTGTGGCTGGAACAGTGTCACAATAGTGTGGCTGGAACAGTGTCACAATAGTGTGGCTGGAACAGTGTCACAATAGTGTGGCTGGAACAGTGTCACAATAGTGTGGCTGGAACAGTGTCACAATAGTGTTGCTGGAACAGTGTCACAATAGTGTAGATGGAACAGTGTCACAATAGTGTGGCTAGAACAGTGTCACAATAGTGTGGCTAGAACAGTGTCACAATAGTGTGGCTAAAACAGTGTCACAATAGTGTGGATGGAACAGTGTCACAATAGTGTAGCTGGAACAGTGTCAAAATAGTGTGGCTGGAACAGTGTCACAATAGTGTGGCTGAACCAGTGTCACAATAGTGTGGCTAAAACAGTGTCACAATAGTGTGGCTAAAACACTGTCACAATAGTGTGGCTAAAACAGTGTCACAATAGTGTGGCTGGAACAGTGTCACAATAGTGTGGCTGAAACAGTGTCACAATAGTGTGGCTGGAACAATGTCACAATAGTGTGGCTGGAACAGTGTCACAATAGTGTAGATGGAACAGTGTCACAATAGTGTAGATGGAACAGTGTCACAATAGTGTAGATGGAACAGTGTCACAATAGTGTGGCTGGAACAATGTCACAATAGTGTGGCTGGAACAATGTCACAATAGTGTGGCTGAAACAGTGTCACAATAGTGTGGCTGAAACAGTGTCACAATAGTGTGGCTGAAACAGTGTCACAATAGTGTGGCTGGAACAATGTCACAATAGTGTGGCTGGAACAGTGTCACAATAGTGTAGATGGAACAGTGTCACAATAGTGTAGATGGAACAGTGTCACAATAGTGTAGATGGAACAGTGTCACAATAGTGCGGCTGGAACAGTGTCACAATAGTGTAGATGGAACAGTGTCACAATAGTGTGGCTGGAACAATGTCACAATAGTGTGGCTGAAACAGTGTCACAATAGTGTGGCTGAAACAGTGTCACAATAGTGTGGCTGAAACAGTGTCACAATAGTGTGGCTGAAACAGTGTCACAATAGTGTAGATGGAACAGTGTCACAATAGTGTGGCTGGAACAGTGTCACAATAGTGTGGCTGGAACAGTGTCACAATAGTGTGGCTAAAACAGTGTCACAATAGTGTGGATGGAACAGTGTCACAATAGTGTAGCTGGAACAGTGTCACAATAGTGTGGCTGGAACAGTGTCACAATAGTGTGGCTGAAACAGTGTCACAATAGTGTGGCTAAAACAGTGTCACAATAGTGTGGCTGGAACAGTGTCACAATAGTGTGGCTGAAACAGTGTCACAATAGTGTGGCTGAAACAGTGTCACAATAGTGTGGATGGAACAGTGTCACAATAGTGTGGATGGAACAATGTCACAATAGTGTGGTTGGAACAGTGTCACAATAGTGTTGCTGGAACAGTGTCACAATAGTGTAGATGGAACAATGTCACAATAGTGTGGTTGGAACAGTGTCACAATAGTGTAGATGGAACAATGTCACAATAGTGTGGCTGGAAAGTGTCATAGTGTTCGGCAGTGACAATAGTGTAGATGGAACAGTGTCACAATAGTGTAGATGGAACAATGTCACAATAGTGTGGCTTGAACAGTGTCACAATATTGTGGCTAAAACAGTGTCACAATAGTGTAGATGGAACAGTGTCACAATAGTGTAGATGGAACAATGTCACAATGAGTGTGTGTGGAACAGTGTCACAATAGTGTGCTGGAACAGTGTCACAATAGTGTAGATGGAACAGTGTCACAATAGTGTAGATGGAACAGTGTCACAATAGTGTGGCTAGAACAGTGTCACAATAGTGTGGCTGGAACAATGTCACAATAGTGTAGATGGAACAATGTCACAATAGTGTGGCTGGAACAGTGTCACAATAGTGTTGCTGGAACAGTGTCACAATAGTGTAGATGGAACAGTGTCACAATAGTGTGGCTGGAACAGTGTCACAATAGTGTGGCTGAAACAGTGTCACAATAGTGTGGCTGAAACAGTGTCACAATAGTGTGAAACGTGTCACAATAGTGTGGCTGAACAGTGTCACAATAGTGTGGATGGAACAGTGTCACAATAGTGTGGCTGGAACAGTGTCACAATAGTGTGGCTAAAACAGTGTCACAATAGTGTGGCTAAAACAGTGTCACAATAGTGTGGATGGAACAGTGTCACAATAGTGTAGATGGAACAATGTCACAATAGTGTGGTTGGATCAGTGTCACAATAGTGTGGCTGAAACAGTGTCACAATAGTGTGGTGGAACAGTGTCACAATAGTGTGATGGAACAATGTCACAATGTGTGGCTTGGAACAGTGTCACAATAGTGTGTGGAACAGTGCACAAAGTGTGATGGAACATGTCAATAGTGTGGTGGAACAGTGTCACAATAGTGTAGATGGAACAATGTCACAATAGTGTGGCTGGAACAGTGTCACAATAGTGTTGCTGGAACAGTGTCACAATAGTGTAGATGGAACAGTGTCACAATAGTGTAGATGGAACAATGTCACAATAGTGTGGCTTGAACAGTGTCACAATATTGTGGCTAAAACAGTGTCACAATAGTGTAGATGGAACAGTGTCACAATAGTGTAGATGGAACAATGTCACAATAGTGTTGCTGGAACAGTGTCACAATAGTGTTGCTGGAACAGTGTCACAATAGTGTAGATGGAACAGTGTCACAATAGTGTAGATGGAACAGTGTCACAATAGTGTTGGCTATGGAACAGTGTCACAATAGTGTGCTGGAAATGTCACAATAGTGTAGATGGAACAATGTCACAATAGTGTGGTGGAACAGTGTCACAATAGTGTGCTGGAACAGTGTCACAATAGTGTGTGGAAATGTCACAATAGTGTAATGGAACAATGTCACAATAGTGTGGCTGGAACAGTGTCACAATAGTGTGATGGAACAGTGTCACAATAGTGTGGCTAAAGTGTCATCAATAGGTTGGAACAGTGTCACAATAGTGTAGATGGAACAATGTCACAATAGTGTGGTGGAACAATGTCACAATAGTGTGGCTGGAACAGTGTCACAATAGTGTGTGCATGTCACAATAGTGTGTGGAACATGTCACAATAGTGTGATGGAACAGTGTCACAATAGTGTAGATGGAACAATGTCACAATAGTGTGGCTGGAACAGTGTCACAATAGTGTTGCTGGAACAGTGTCACAATAGTGTAGATGGAACAATGTCACAATAGTGTGTGGAACAATGTCACAATAGTGTGGTGGAACAGTGTCACAATATGTGTCAGTGTCTAGTGGATGGAACAATGTCACAATAGTGTGTGGAACAGTGTCACAATAGTGTGTGAACATGTCACAATAGTGTGGCTGGAACAGTGTCACAATAGTGTGTGGAACAGTGTCACAATAGTGTGGTGGAACAGTGTCACAATAGTGTGGCTGGAACAGTGTCACAATATGTGTGGAACAGTGTCACAATAGTGTGTGGAACAGTGTCACAATAGTGTGGCTGAACAGTGTCACAATAGTGTGGCTGGAACAGTGTCACAATAGTGTGGCTGGAACAGTGTCACAATAGTGTGCTGGAACAGTGTCACAATAGTGTGGCTGGAACAGTGTCACAATAGTGTGGCTGAACAGTGTCACAATAGTGTGGCTGGAACAGTGTCACAATATGTAGTGGAACAGTGTCACAATAGTGTGGCTGAACAGTGTCACAATAGTGTGGCTGAACAGTGTCACAATAGTGTGGCTAAACAGTGTCACAATAGTGTGGCTGGAACAGTGTCACAATAGTGTGGCTGGAACAGTGTCACAATAGTGTGGCTGGAACAGTGTCACAATAGTGTGGCTGGATCAGTGTCACAATAGTGTTGCTGGAACAGTGTCACAATAGTGTAGATGGAACAATGTCACAATAGTGTGGTGGAACAATGTCACAATAGTGTGGCTGGAACAGTCACAATAGTGTAGATGGAACAATGTCACAATAGTGTGGCTGGAACAGTGTCACAATAGTGTTGCTGGAACAGTGTCACAATAGTGTAGATGGAACAGTGTCACAATAGTGTAGATGGAACAATGTCACAATAGTGTGGCTGGAACAGTGTCACAATAGTGTGGCTAAAACAGTGTCACAATAGTGTAGATGGAACAATGTCACAATAGTGTAGATGGAACAATGTCACAATAGTGTGGCTGGAACAGTGTCACAATAGTGTTGCTGGAACAGTGTCACAATAGTGTAGATGGAACAGTGTCACAATAGTGTGGCTAGAACAGTGTCACAATAGTGTGGCTGGAACAGTGTCACAATAGTGTAGATGGAAGTGTCACAATAGTGTGGCTAGATCAGTGTCACAATAGTGTGGCTGGAACAGTGTCACAATAGTGTGGCTGGAACAGTGTCACAATAGTGTGGCTGGAACAGTGTCACAATAGTGTGGCTGGAACAGTGTCACAATAGTGTGGCTGGAACAGTGTCACAATAGTGTTGCTGGAACAGTGTCACAATAGTGTAGATGGAACAGTGTCACAATAGTGTGGCTAGAACAGTGTCACAATAGTGTGGCTAGAACAGTGTCACAATAGTGTGGCTGGAACAGTGTCACAATAGTGTAGATGGAAGTGTCTCAATAGTGTGGCTAGAACAGTGTCACAATAGTGTGGCTGGAACAGTGTCACAATAGTGTGGCTGGAACAGTGTCACAATAGTGTGGCTGGAACAGTGTCACAATAGTGTTGCTGGAACAGTGTCACAATAGTGTAGATGGAACAGTGTCGCAATAGTGTAGATGGAACAGTGTCACAATAGTGTGGCTGGAACAGTGTCACAATAGTGTGGCTGGAACAATGTCACAATAGTGTTGCTGGAACAGTGTCACAATAGTGTGGCTGGAACAATGTCACAATAGTGTGGCTGGAACAATATATAAAACCGGCACTCTGGAGATAAAATTTAAAAATACGTGTTAGTCTAATTTATGTTCGTAACAGATGATTCAGGAATTGTTTAAGTTGCTTGAAATTACAAAGCATAAATGTCTATCAGCATGGCCTCTCAATATTTATTTAGATGCATTTTCTTCTATCCAGTTAGGTTAAATATAAAATGTAGTTATTTTTAGTAAATTTTGTCAGTTTCTAATCTTTATATCGTAGTAACTGTTCCCAAAGTGTCTAAATATGATCTTTTCCATTGTAATGCAAGTATTTTTTTTGTAATATTTGCCAAACGTTGCTTTTCTCGTTGCGGAGGACAAAATTAATTAGTTTTGGATTTTATTATTGGTATTTTTAAAGGGGTGAGAGAAGAGGGCATGCTGGCGAGGATATTAAAAGTGCTGGTGGTGATTTTGACATGATTGATGAGAGTGGTCGGCCCAGCAATCATTTTGTCCCGCCCGGGAGTAAACAGGATCGTAATTATGCGAATGATTATCCTTATTTTAGAATTAATACACAATTCCCAACAAACTCTGAAATTTGTGAGGAAACTGGACGACGTTAAGGTCCGTCCTGGATTATCATGTTGTGAGAGAGACAACGGGAGGAAGAGTAAAGTCTGACCTTGACTGTCTTTCTAACTTCTGACCTTGGTCGTCTCCTAACTTCTGACCTTGACTATATTTTAACTCCTGACTTTAGCCGTCTCTTGGCTCTCGTAACTTGACCCTTGCCGTCTCTTAATCTCTTCTAGCCTTACGCTGGCTGTCTAATAACCTCTTCTAGCCTTACCATGACCGTCTCCTAACCTCTTCTAGCCTTACTATGACCGTCTCCTAACCTCTTCTAGTCTTACCATGACCGCCTCCTAACCTCTTCTAGTCTTACCATGACCGCCTCCTACCCACTCTTGGTCTTACCCTGACCTTTGTGCACGCAAATTGACTGACTTTCATTTTCTTTTTCACGACTTAAAAATAGTGGAGAACGAACCGAAGCTTCATCCAGTTTCATCTTAAATTTGTGGGTCAGTTGTGAATTGTTTCATCCAGGTTATTGTGACTTAGTCTTAATAGTACAGACACTAACAAATATGTGATATTTTTGACGTTTGATTTATGTTTTTTTTTTTAGGACATATGATTGATTTTTCTCGCTTACGTGAAGTTGTTAGGCAAAAATCAATTATTAATTTTATTGCATCTGGCATCGTTATCTCTGTCAGAGGCTGTGTTGCTGCTGTCATCATGTTATCACTGTCAGAGGCTGTGTTGCTGCTGTCCTCATGTTATCAGTGTCAGAGGCTGTGTTGCTGCTGTCATGTTATCACTGTCAGGGGCTGTGTTGCCTCAGTCATCATGTTATCACTGTCAGAGGCTGTGTTGCTGCAGTCATCATGTTATCACTGTCAGAGGCTGTGTTGCTGCTGTCATGTTATCACTGTCAAGGGCTGTGTTGCCTCAGTCATCATGTTATCACTGTCAGAGGCTGTGTTGCTGCTGTCATGTTATCACTGTCAAGGGCTGTGTTGCCTCAGTCATCATGTTATCACTGTCAGAGGCTGTGTTGCTGCAGTCATCATGTTATCACTGTCAGAGGCTGTGTTGCTGCAGTCATGTTATCACTGTCAGAGGCTGTGTTGCTGCTGTCATCATGTTATCACTGTCAGAGGCTGTGTTGCTGCTGTCCTCATGTTATCAGTGTCAGAGGCTGTGTTGCTGCTGTCATGTTATCACTGTCAGAGGCTGTGTTGCCTCAGTCATCATGTTATCAGTGTCAGAGGCTGTGTTGCTGCAGTCATGTTATCAGTGTCAGAGGCTGTGTTGCCTCAGTCATCATGTTATCACTGTCAGAGGATGTGTTGCTGCAGTCATGTTATCACTGTCAGAGGCTGTGGTGCCTCAGTCATCATGTTATCACTGTCAGAGGCTGTGGTGCCTCAGTCATCATGTTATCACTGTCAGAGGCTGTGGTGCCTCAGTCATCATGTTATCACTGTCAGAGGCTGTGTTGCCTCAGTCATCATGTTATCACTGTCAGAGGCTGTGTTGCCTCAGTCATCATGTTGTCACTGTCAGAGGCTGTGTTGCCTCAGTCATCATGTCAGAGGCTGTGGTGCCTGGGTCATAAGTCATCATGTTAACCTAGGGTAAAGGGGTCAAATTCAGTGGCAATGGGTAACGTTGGCTGACACCTGCTGTGTCCTCATCACCTGTTGTGACAGCAAGTAGTAGCGATAGTCAATACATGTGTCAGTCAGGTGGTTAGAGATAGAAGGTATATGGTCAAAAGGATGGTCAAGCACTAGCTCTCCATTCTGGGTATCAGAAGTCTTATCATCACAAATCTTAGGGTCCACAAACCACTGCTTATTTCTCTATCTTTGTATTTATTACCACTTAAATGTTAAATAACTCGATAAGCACCCACAGACTTTTGATCAAGCTTGTAGATGTCATGTTGAAAATAATTAACAATTCTCTCGAGCAATCTTTAATTTTGGTTAGCCTTACTCGAGCATTTGTGACTGTAAATTCTGCTGTTGACTTTTGAAGTGTTTCCTTGATTCTTCTAAAGTTGCCTTGTGCTATACTAGTACGAGTCATTATGTAGTCATCGTTTATCCACACCATAGAAAGCATAATGTAGAGTTTCATCTATAGAGACATTGTATGCGGAATTAATTTCACACTGAACATCAGGTATTACTTCGTCCCATGTGTTGCTGTTAAAATTAATCGTTGCTCATGAAGCATCGAGGACTTTGTTGTTTGTCCTTTCAGCTAAGCCATTACTGGCAGGATGGTGGGGGACGATAATGGACTTATTGATCTTGCATAAAATACACAACTTCTCAGGGATTTCATTACGAAATTCATCTCCATTATCTGTTATGAGGGACTTAGGGTAGTATGTCTGCAGATAATATGTTTTGTAAATGCTTTGGCTACTGCTCCTACAGTTTTATCTGCAGTAATTTTTAACTCGCAGTATCGTGCGAAATGTTCAGCCATCACACAAAAAAGCTTATAATCTTGGAGGAAACGTTGGAAATGGGTCAACACGTCAAGTGATACACTTTTCCATGATTCCCTGGTAGTTGGATAAACCTGAATGGGGTTAGGGCCTCCAACATAACGTTTATGTTGCGTACATACCTTACATACTCCGAAATATCTGCTGCCATACGAGGCCAAAAATATTTCAACCTAGCTTGTTTATCAGAATGATCCCTGCCAGGGTGAGCAGCACCTGGGACATCGTGAAGTAGCAGCATGGCTACATTCACTAGTGACTTCACAACAACTAACTCATGTACTTTTCAGCTAGTGGTATTAAGCTCGGCTACTCGGTACAACAAATCTTGGTTCAAGACGAAGTCACTGATAGGAGCTGGTGGCTTCACGGACAGACTTTGATCTTCCTTTGTCAGGAATCTGATTACATCAGATCCGAATAGCAATGAACAAAGTCTCGAGGTTCTAGGATTACCGTCAAAAGTAGCGCAGTAAAGAATGATATGTATGGATTGTCTGATGGTAAGGAAACATTTATGTGTTGACGTTGCAAGGTTGCATCATTAGTTAGGTCATGTTTCAAGTGCTCGAGTACCAGCAACACTAGAAGCAGAAGGTAAGTCAATCAGGGTTACACCCAAAGACACAACAGCAATGAATAAAAAAACCTTAAACAAAACAGGATAATTATATGAATCACGCCTCTTCATGCGTATATGATAATGAAGATCATTGATGAGGATTCTTGCTTCAGGAAGCCATGTTCAGTCATTCCAAAGTAGAGGTTGTCTGGAAAAGTATAAGAAAAATATTGTTTTGTATTCCTTTTGCTCATTCGTTCATGTATTGCAAGTATGCTTAGAGTTTTGCAAGACCTTTAGGAGTAATTGTACGTGTGTTATTGTGAACGTGAGCAACATAAAAGGTAGTGGTAAGAGTTGTGATCTATGCTGCTTCTTGGCTACTCCTTGTCACACTTGCTACACACACACAACCTTTATGACGTTGGCTTTAATACATTCTCTCCTTTCCTCCCTCATCCCCTCTCTCTCTCCCTCCCTCCCCATTCTCTCCCCCTTGCCCCTCTCTTCCCCCTTGCCTCTCTCTCCCCACCTTACCTCTCTCTTTTCCCTTCCCCCCCTCTCTCTCACACATACATCACCGACATCATCACCTCCACCATTATCAAAAACATTACTAGATTAAGAGTAGTAACGCCACCCTCCCAAGAAAAATGCAGGCAATTACACCATTCGTGTGTTTTACATGGTAACACTTACACAGTCTCATAACACATGGTAACACTTACACAGTCTCACAACACATGAAGTGGTTCAGTGGTTGCCCAAGGAAACGACAAGAACAGAAGAAACTGCTTTGAATCGGACCTCATTCATACCAGACACCATCATCCACTGAGTCTCTCTGGGGCATTTTCTAGACGTTTTTCCTTGTTGATTAACCTCTTGCAAGATAGGTGGTCTGTTCCCTGTTCCATTTATCTACTGCTTTCTTATTTTCCATGTCCCCATTTGTGCCTATCGTTCATCTTCCTTTCGATCTCCTTTCAATGAATTTGATTTCCTTTTGATTTTTTGTTTGTTTCTGCCTTTGTAAACATAATTTACAATGTCATTGTCATCCCCTTTACTTAAGCTTCCGCCCTTCACACAACAACAGATTTTGCCTGTCTCTGTTGCCATTATGTCTTCATTTTGTTCTGTTCTTCCTCGTACGCCCTTCTTATTTTCCTCTCTGGTTCTCTTGCTTTATTTATCCCTAACACTTTAATTGCTGTGCATTTTGTGGCCCCCATCTTCTCATCAGGGTTGTCCTCTCTCTTTTTGTTAACTTGAGGGTCACTTAATATTTCTGTTTTAGCCTCGTGAGAAGGTGAACATATATTGGATGTTCACATACTTCATTTATGTTTTTCCCTGTCTCTGGTTTATCTCCAGCTGCTTCTTTACTTAGCCTTTCTACTTCCTGCCTTAGCACTGTAACTTCATATTCAAGGTCCTCTCTCTCTTCCTTTCATCTTCCCTGTTTGCTTTAATTTCCTCCATCAATTTGCTTTCTTTTTTTCCTCTGCCTCTTAATTAACCTCTCCTTAATCTTTTTTATCTCGCTATTCAATTATTCTTTTCTCTAAATGCTCTAACATCTTTGTTTTGGCCTCAAAGACAAGTTGCTCTTTGATCCCACATGTTTCTCCAGTCATTTCATTAACTCTATGATGAGTGTTCCTCGTGGCCATTCCCTTTCTTCTCATTCCTCCTCTATTAACTATGAATGAGTTCGTGTATTAGCTCCATTCTCCTTATCTAATTTGCCTATTTTGTGTTGCTTTTATAGTTTGCCTGGAGGCAAACCTGGGGGGGGGGGAGGGGGAGGGTGAGGATTAAGAAGGGTGTGTGTGGTGCAGGTGACTGTGTACTATAATGTGTCATTCTTCCTCATCTTACTGTATCTAGAACCTTTGGTCTCCAGCACACACACTTCACTAGCATCACACACTTCACTAGCATCACACACTTCACTAGCATCACACACTTCACTAGTATCACACACTTCACTAGCATCACACACTTCACCAGCATCACACACTTCACCAGCATCACACACTTCACTAACATCACATACTTCACCAGCATCACACACTTCACCAGCATCACACATTTCACCAGCATCACATACTTCACTAGCATCACACACTTCACTAGTATCACACACTTCACTAGCATCACACACTTCACCAGCATCACACATTTCACCAGCATCACACACTTCACTAGCATCACACACTTCACTAGCATCACACACTACACTAGCATCACACACTTCACTAGCATCACACACTTCACTAGCATCACACACTTCACTAGCATCACACACTTCACTAGCATCACACATTTCACCAGCATCACACACTTCACCAGCATCACACACTTCACTAGCATCACACACTTCACTAGCATCACACACTTCACTAACATCACACACTTCACCAGCATCACACACTTCACTAACATCACACACTTCACCAGCATCACACACTTCACTAGCATCACACACTTCACCATCACACTTACGCATCACACACTTCACCAGCATCACACACTTCACTAGCATCACACACTTCACTAGCATCACACACTTCACTAACATCACACACTTCACCAGCATCACACACTTCACTAACATCACACACTTCACCAGCATCACACACTTCACTAACATCACACACTTCACCAGCATCACACACTTCACCAGCATCACACACTTCACTAGCATCACACACTTCACTAGCATCACACACTTCACCAGCATCACACACTTTACTAGCATCACACTCTTCACCAGCATCACACACTTCACTAACATCACACACTTCACTAGCATCACACACTTCACCAGCATCACACACTTCACCAACATCACACACTTCACCAGTATCACACACTTCACTAGCATCACACACTTCACCAGCATCTCACACTTCACCAGCATCACACACTTCACTAGCATCACACATTTCACCAGCATCACACACTTCACTAGCATCACACATTTCACCAGCATCACACACTTCACTAGCATCACACACTTCACCAGCATCACACACTTCACTAGCATCACACACTTCACCAGCATCACACATTTCACCAGCATCAGACACTTCACCAGCATCACACACTTCACCAGCATCACACACTTCACTAGCATCACACACTTCACTAGCATCACACACTTCACCAGCAATACACACTTCACTAGCATCACACACTTCACCAGCATTACACACTTCACTAGCATCACACACTTCACTAGCATCACACACTTCACCAGCATCACACACTTCACTAGCATCACACACTTCACCAGCATCACACACTTCACTAGCATCACTCACTTCACCAGCATCACACAATTCACCAGCATTACACACTTCACTAGCACCACACACTTCACCAACATTATAGTGTCCTTTCTCTTCTACCACCACTATCTCTTGCTCCTTTACATCCTCTTACACCTCCGTCCCTATTTCCTCCACCACCAACTTCCTTGACTACCACCACCACCTTTCTTCATCACCACCACCAACTTCCTTGACTACCACCACCACCTTTCTTCATCACCACCACCACCTTTCTTCATCACCACCACCACCACCTTTCTTCACCACCACCACCTTTCTTCACCACCACCACCACCAACTTCCGTGACTACCACCACCACCTTTCTTCACCACCACCACCAACTTCCTTGACTACTACTACCACCACCACCTTTCTTCACCACCACCCACTATTCTTCACCACCACCACGCACTTCTTTCACTTTACTCTGTTACCACCACCACCGCTCACTTCCTCATCTACCACCACTCCCTTTTCCTCTTTTTCCCGCTTCTCCATTACGATGTATTTTCTGATGCTTTATCCTCCTCCATGACCGACATCCCCTCCTCCCAGTGTTTCCCCTCACCACCACTCCACCTATTTTTCTCCCCTCCTCCTCTCCTCTACATGCTAGCCTTTGACACTCTTCATCCCATCTATTTGAATTTCAGACTAAAAATATCCTCTGTGGAGATCGGTTTAATGTGAGAAAATAAAAATTTAAATAAGCTCATTTAGACATCAAAGGTGGTGATTTGAGAGTGTTAAAATGTCACATGTTTGGAAACTAACTCGATAAATTTTATATGAACCGATAACTAGATCTGGTCCAGGACCAGGCCGGGAGGCGATAACCCCTCAGAACCATCAACAGATAGACAATAGGTAGATCCATGCCATTAAAATGTGTGTATGTATGTATGTGTGTGTATGTGTGTGTGTGTGTGTGTGTGTGTGTGTGTGTGTGTGTGTGTGTGTGTGTGTGTGTGTGTGTGTGTGTGTGGTGCCTGGGCACGGCATGGAGAAGACCTGGGCCAGGACCCGTCTTGGTGAACCTACCTGTGTGTGGTGCGCACATGGCAGGTGGCCTGAGGAAAGAATTCCATGTTGACTCTATGTTCAACCAGATTGTTGTTGCTAGTACCCCGTAGGCTTACACAACTATCAAAACACGAGTGATCAGTCTGTGGCCCAGGTTCCTCTTGCAAGCTTTTGTCTCTTTAATATTTCGTCTCTGTTGGTAGTAGACTAACGAGTCGTGGGCCACGAATATGGCACATTGTTTTCTCGCTGTGCCTATCCTTATGGTTAGGCTTTTCTCTGGGTTCTTTGTGCCTAGTAGGTTGTTATAGTAATGTGCAAACTGGGAGGCTTACCCTCAAGCACTTTAAATGAATATTTTATCAGGTATATATTTGTTACAGAAAATAGATACCAAATGCTGTGAATCTTTCTCAGTAGTCTAAATATTTTATTTCTCTTCGGGCAGTATAAGATCTGCGTAGAAGGATTATTGAGTAATTCGAACCATACCACGGGTGGGGTTCGAACCCGCGGTCACAGAGTCTCAAAACTCCAGACCGTCGCGAAAGCGACTCGCTGAAAACGTTTTTGTTTTTTAATAAAAAAAAAGTCACAATACCGTGACTGTAACAATACACAAATAACCCGCATGTAGGAGAGAGAGGAGCTTACCACTACGTTTCCGTCAGACTTGGACCATTTACAGTCTCACAGTGTGATTTTGTAAATGGTCAAGAAGGACCGAAACATCGTTGTAAGTTTCTTTCTCTATGTGCGGGTTATTTATGCATTTTTATTTTTAGTAATGGTAGAATTTCCCGACAAAATGTTAGGTAAATTGGACACATGCAACTAATATGACATTTTATTATGGCAACGTTTCGGCTTGACAAAGCTCCTGGAGAGCGAAATGTTGCCAGAATAAAATGTCGCAATTGCATGTGTCCATTTACCCAACATTTTTATTTTTGCTGTGAAATTTTGATGTGTGTGTGTGTGTGTATTTGTATTTTTTTTTGTGAGAGTCATCAGTGAAACAAGTCGAATTTTCTGAAAAATAAATTGCTTCCACATTTTGTTCTTATCGACTGATAGATATGTTTGCGAGAATTAATAGGGTAAACATTTTTTTTTTTAATTTACACAAAAATTAACAACTTTACCTAAGCTTGATTAATATAGTATTGTTTTTTCTGACCTAACTAATTGACTAATATTATTTAAGATTAATGAAATATTTAAAATTTTATTTCCTGGCGAAATGATCGTTGCCAAGCAAGATAAAGTGGCAAGTTCTAAGTATAAAGTATGAAAAAATATTTATTTAAAAATTAAGTTCTTTCTTACAAAAAGAACTGAAGAGAAAGTGTTAAGAGGTACAGAATAAAATACTCGTGAAAACCCCATTGGACAAGTTACTTCAACCGTTTCAGGGTGAAATTCACTTGAAAAATATAAAAGTTAAGGCAAGAGTCTGCCCGCTTTCCCTCGCCAGACAGCAACCATCACAGGATTGTAAGTCCAAATCCCCACAAATAAGGTTTCAGCCAGGAGATTCAAGAATAACAAGTTTACCATTAGACAAAAAATAAGAGGGAAAAAAAGACGGGAAAGAAGTGTGACCTAAGAGATAGTGACGACAAGCTGTGTGAGACGTGAGAAGAGGGAGCCAAGACTCAGCTGAAGACACAAATGAAGTACTTTTTTTATATTTTTATATCAGGAATCTGTAGAACTGGTCGAAAAGACCTAAGGGATGGAGTGAGGAGGGGGGAGGGGGGGGCTGTGATTCGACTCCAGCAAATGGAACTGACTATACACAAAACATTTTGCAAACAAGGATGAAGACGAAAATAGTTTTATAAGACAAACAAAGATCAAGGGAGAACTTGTTAAACCACTTTACTCATTTATTCTCTTCTCTGGCACAGAATGTAATGAAACTATCATTAAAACACACTCGTGAATCAAGGCCAACATACAATCCAAATGTATAGATACTATGACTAGGGTTTCTTTAAATAGACATTAAACAGTGAATGGAACATGCAGATATGACTACCGAAATAAATGTCGTGATCTCCTTGCTGAAGGCATGTGCCGCTTACCACACATCACATTAACCATGGTAAATATAATCACTTAAACTTTAGATTTTTTTTTTTAGCACGAGGAGGAGAGTGGTGAGAAATGGCAGGTGTTACACCATCTCGTACTTGTAGTTTCCCTATAGTCACTTCCTGGGAGTCATCGACCAGCGGCTCAGTTCCAGACCAGGCCTCCTGGTTGCTAGCCTAATCAATCATGTTGTTGGTGGTAGCATCACGCAGTCCAACGTAGGTACTAACGTAAGCACCACAGCCTAGCCATTTTAGACAGAACACATTCATTGACTGTCACATGACAGTCACAGATACTGATACCAGAAAAGACTCCAAGCATATACAAACACATTATAACATTATTAATTTTTCCGAGCATACAAAGTCTCACTCCTTAAGACGTTTCTTCAATAAGTAAGGCTCCAGTGTGGCAACATCCTTGCGTAAGTACATCAACACAACATCCTTGCGTAAGTACATCAACACAACATCCTTGCGTAAGTACATCAACACAACATCCTTGCGTAAGTACATAACACAACATCCTTGCGTAAGTACATCAACACAACATCCTTGCGTAAGTACATCAACACAACATCCTTGCGTAAGTACATCAACACAACATCCTTGCGTAAGTACATCAACATAACATCCTTGCGTAAGTACATCAACACAACATCCTTGCGTAAGTACATCAACACAATTCTAAGCTACTTTTTAATTAAAAACTAAAATATATCGACTGCCATTTTTCTTTGGGTGGCATGACGTCTATCTGCTATCTTATACTTGTTTCTCTATATTTTCATGTGGTAAATTAATTTACTGGCAGACGTTTGACATTTAATAACCAGTAAGGAGAGATGGGAGGAAGATATGGGTGGCGAACACCTCTTCACAGGAAACCCAGAACGTTGACAGCGTCTCCATCCATCCTGGACCGTCTTCACACCGCGAGGGAGAAAGGAAGGAAAAAGTCAGAAGTTAGGTTAGGACGATGGAGGTGAGGGAAGTGAGGGTACGTCACCCATGTTCTGAAGATTAATACATAATATAATACACAGTGGGAAAGACATGCTTCTACAACAAAAAAAAGGCAAAGTTTCACGTTAGGAATGTATTTTTTTCGGTAATGACTTGGCAGTGGAACAAGATGGACTGAAATGTCGGTTTCCATCTAGACTTTTGTAAGTTTTGAGTTGTTCTAGCCTTGGTATTGTTACATTCTTCATTTCCACATCCAATATACTTCAGTGTGTATGCATATATGTGTTCAAATATATGTATGTTGTGCCGAATAGGTAAAACTTGCGATTTTGGCTTAAATAGCAATGCTGTTCTTGCCGAATAAGGCAAGCGAAAATTTGTGTATGCAAAAATTTCGCAAAAATCATTTTGAACCTAACGAAAAACATATTTCATTGTGTTTGTTTATTATTAAATTATTGTAAAGTTATCTAAAATTTATTTAGTTGGATTAGGCTAAATTAAATTGCGCTTGTTATAATAAGGTTAGGTAAGTTTCCTAAGGTTCTTTTGGTACAAAATCATTAATTTTTATATTAACATAAATGAAAAAAATATATCTTTAAATGTATAAGAATTTTTTTTAGAAAGGATTTAATTTTAAGGGAGTTCTTGCTAATTGATCAGTTTTACCTATTCAGCATGACATTCTCTCTCTCTCTCTCTCTCTTCTTATATATATATATATATATATATATATATATATATATATATATATATATATATATATATATATATATATATGTATTTATATAATCAGCATGATTCACACTCCACACTCGTGGAGGCTATCCACGAGTATGGCTTAGCTCCCTACGTGACGCCTTAGGTCACTCAGCTAAATATGCCTCAAAACGCTAAGTAGCCTGCTGACTGCGATCTTTCTCTGTATATACCTCTGCTTGTTTCTGCGTGGTGCATTTATATAGTATCGCTCGTGTGACAAGATCATACAGGAGGAGAATGAAATGGCTGGAAACCATGCCTGAGTCTCACTGGTGTGTTCGGCGCTAGGAAGAAACATGATTTGTAACCTGAAGACGATCCAGAGGGGTCACCTTCCCCACGGCCCAATTGCACAACAAGCCTTCTGGTTGATAGCGTGTGTTAGCCTCACCACAGCCCGGCTGATCAGAACTGACCTTGAGGAACTTATCCAGTTTCCTCTTGAAAACATCTGTGAATCTGTTTGCAATTCACCTTATGTATGTATGTAGGAGGGTTTTTAAATGTCTTGGTCTCTTTACACTTGGTAGCAGTAATTCTATACGATATCGACAAGTGAATGAATAAGACACATGTGCAAAACCTGGGTATCTTTATTCTGAAGACGTTTCGCCAGCCAGTTGCTTTATCAATTAAATTCAGATGTTATTTGAAGGTTTTTAATCTAGAGACAGTAGAAGAGGAGGTAATCAGTCCCTCAGCCTATAAGAGGGCTGATAACCTCGCCCTCTGCTGTTTCCAGTTTTAACACCTTTAAATAACCTCTGTTCCTTAAAAAGATTAGAAATCACGAAAGCGCTTAAATTATTAATAATTTTTACTGCGAATACTACATCTGCATTTTGTCTTCCACTACATTCAAGACCATATATTGGTCCAGCAGTAGCGAGAGGCAGGAGCGACCTACTCTATACCCATGTTGCCCTGGGATGTACAATGTGTATGATTCGTGTGTTTAGCAATCTTGTTTCACATATGTCTTTCAAAAGTTTTGATAGTGTTGTACATAAGTTCTACTGGTCAGTAGTGTTTTCCAATTGCTTTGATGTTTCCTTTGTCCCTGCGTCTAATCTCCAGACTTCCTCTCCATAGGATACTAAAAACATGTAAAAGTGGTTTTCAGCAATTTTTGACGAATATAGATTTCCCCTAGTGTAGGCCTGGGGCAGTGTGTTACATATAACGTGTGGGGCAAGAAAGGTAAAAACAAAAATGGGAACGTTGACGGTAAGGACTCGTTTAGGTTGATACCACCAAAGGCTGATCATCTGGTTGATAAAGGTGATATTAATATGAAAGGTATTGTATTCACGACTGTATACTCACTCGCTGTACGAGTGGCACTCTCAGAAAAAAAAAAACGGCACTTGAGGCAAAATCGATGTTCCTTAGGATGCACAGCTTTGACAGTGGGTTAGTTTTAATTATGTCTTGTCATGTCATCGTCTTGACCTTTAGTCAAGTGTTGTTTCTGTTGATTACTCAAAATCAATACTGTTTTCTTCCTTTCCTGCTGCGAAATTATATAGCTGCCTCTAGCCCTGATCCTTGTCATAATTGATATGGCAGAGATCTACACCTGAAAAATCCTGGAGGGATTGGTACCAAACCTGCATACCGAAATCACTTCATATCAAATGAAGAGGCTTCTCAGACGATGCAAACTACCTCTAGTAAAAAAAAATCATGAGTACACTAAGGACTCGGTCAATGTCAGAGGTCCCAACTTTTCACAGCCCTCCCTTGGTGTCTGGAGAGGGTTCCGAGGGTCAGTGCCCTTGCGACCAGATCCCAGACCTGATGGCCTGATCAACCAAGCTGTTGTGCTAACCGCCTGAAGTCCAACGTCAGCACCACAGCCTAGCTAATCAGGCATTGACTTGGGACACTTGCCCGGTTCTCTCTTGTCAGCCAGGAATCTGTTGGTAATGCCCCTTTATGTATTAAGGGACATTGAAGGGTCTTGGTCCCTTCACATTTATTAGCGTACTCATTGCATCCCTGCTTTTCATTGTGGGTATTTGCACCGTTTGCAAAGCCTCTTACTTTCCTGGGGAATGATTTGTGTGTGTGTGTGCAGATTTGGAACCAATCCTTTTAGAATTTTCCAAGTGTGAATCATAATGTTCCTCTCGTCTACCTTCCAATGAGTTCGGATGGAAGGACTTCAAACGTTCCCAGCAATTTAGTTATTTGAATCTGTGCTGTTAGTGAAGGTTCTTTGCACATTCTCCAGGTCTGCAATTTCGCCCACCTTGAACGGAGCTGTTAGAGTACAGCAGCATTCCAGTCTATAGATAACAAACGACTTAGGGCTTGATAAATTTCTCAGATCAGTTCTTGACCTGCCGGGGTTTGGTTTGTATGTTGGACTGCGTGCGGCTAGTAGTAGCAGTCTAGTTGATCTGGCCTGGATCCACCAGGCGGCCTGATCTGTGACCAGGTTGTGAAGGACATTGACCCCCGAAAACATCCTCTCGGGTAGGTATGCTTCAGGTATATTTGTAGGGAAGCGCTAAACCCACGGAGAGGTAGTCAGGTTTGCTCTAAATGGAACAAGAGTCCTTCAGCAACTCGATACACTTCCCTGGAGGGGAGATTGTTTTTGATAATGTTATTTTGTGTTAGTGTATCAGACTTCTGCAAGTTACGTAGCCACTGACTTAATACTTGTGTCAAGTGATTCTTTCTGACCAGTAACCAAGCAACGGATATTTTCCTTTTGGGGTCCTTAAGAACCTAGTTGATGCATCAACTGGCTTTGAGTTTGTTTCTCTCCATTGCGAATAGATATCATGCATAAAAATCTTAGCACATACTGCGGCTGAGTCGGTATAGATGCAGTTTAGAGATTATATGTATGTATGTATATAAATGGTTAGGACACCCGACAGGTTGATGAGTGAAACGCTGTTGCAGCACTTAGGTATCTTTGTTGTGGAAACGTTTCACCTACAAGTGGTTTTCTCAGTCCGATACAGAGATGAATAGTGGAAGGTGAGAAGGAGTTTGAGGTAATCAGTCCCTCAGCCTTGAGTCGATGTGTTCAGTCCATCAATCTTGAACAAAGTACAGCATATACACTACAGACAGGTGAGGTAAAGCAGTCAGAGGCGGTATCACTATGGAAAAATCCACAGATGGAAGTAGGTCATGCTTATAATTAGGCAAGCGAAGAATTCCTTGTATCAAGATTCCAAGATGTTGTTGTGTCTGACAGGAATTGTAGATAACTGGCTCAGAGAACCAACAAGTTGATGATTGAGAGACTACTGTAATACAAAGATACACAATTAACATAAAGTTACCCAAGTGTTGCAACAGTGTCTCAGTCGTCAACTTGTTCTCATTGTAATAATAATATAAACCTGTAATATTTAAATGAAGTTAAAGTGTAAATATTATTTTTTTACTCTATTAATATTAAAGATTTATGTATGATTTTTTTTTCAGGTAAGCGGCCAATGCAGTAATAAGGAAGATAATGTAAGATAGGTAAGTGTCTTCACTACACCTGTCCTACAACTTAAACAGTAAGCGTATGGTTACTACTATTTACGTCACGACTCTGCCTTTCCCTTTGCCAGACGTAAGCCACAAATTTATGTACTTAAGTTATTTGCCGTTAGCTATACACAAATATAGATTAGGTTATCCTTACCTACCCTAAAATAAATATTTAATTTAGGTTTCAGTTTTAGCGGTACAGAAATTAACGCAAAGTGTTTGAAAACAAACTTCGTATTTAGAGGACAGGTGGAGCCAGTCAAGTGAAGTGCCCAAGGTAAGTCTTGGCTCCCACTATGTCTGTACCAATTAAAGTAAATAGAGGAATTACAACTTCACTCTTGTACTGGCTTCTCCACGCTTCATGATTAATACATTGTGATACAGCATCATTGTTCAGCCAGCGGGTCTTCATATATTATTACACCAACATGGTGGATACAAATGACGTCGATTGATTTCACTTTTATAAAACTGATAATAGGACTCAATCTCACGTAACTTAAGTTGCAGTTTCCATGTAGTAACCTTTGGAAGCACGAATATTTAGTTAAGGTTATAATACCAGTGTAGGCGTGGGGGACGATGACATGACCAGCCGGGTGGACCAGACAGTTAGGAAAGAAGTCTGGCCTCAGACCGCCGCCGGATTGCGAGGTTAGAAACACTCTGGACACCACACACTGGCAAGGATTCCTTCTTTCTGGGCGACAGACTTGGAGCCTGGATGCATCTAATGCCAGTGTTGTGGTGCTGGGTGTTATACTGTTTTAGTGAGGAGAGGCTGCTGCTCATACCTCTCCATGGTGGTTTGGCTAAGTTGTACTTGTGAATGAGCAGGTAAAGTGGTGATGGCTGTGAGGGTAATGTGGGGAAAGGTTTTGTAAAGGGTGTACGGGCAGTTATGGGAGATGTAAAGGGTGTAGGGGCAGGTGTGGGAGGTGTAAAGGGTGTAGGTGCAAGTGTGGGAGGTGTAAAAAGTGTAGATGGAGGTGTAGGAGGTGTAAAGGGTGTAGGTGCAGGTGTGAGAGGTGTAAAGGGTGCAGATGTGGAAGGTGTAAAGGGTGTAAGTACAGGTGTGGGGAGGTGTAAAGGGTGTAGGTGCAGGTGTGGGATGTGTAAAGGATATAGGTGCAGGTGTGGGAGGTGTAAAGGGTGTATGTGCAGGTGTGGGGAGGCGTAAAGGGTGTAAGTGCAGGTGTGTGGAGGTGTAAAGGGTGTAAGTACAGGTGTGTGGAGGTGTAAAGGGTGTAAGTGCAGGTGTGTGGAGGTGTAAAGGGTGTAGGTGTGGGAGGTGTAAAGGATGTAGGTGCAGGTGTGGGAGGTGTAAAGGATGTAGGTGCAGGTGTGGGAGATGTAAAGGGTGTAAGTGCAGGTGTGGGAGGTGTAAAGGGTGCAGGTGTGAAAGGTGTAAAGGGTGTAAGTACAGGTGTGGGGAGGTGTAAAGGGTGCAGGTGTGGAAGGTGTAAAGGGTGTAAGTGCAGGTGTGTGGAGGTGTAAAGGGTGTAAGTGCAGGTGTGTGGAGGTGTAAAGGGTGTAAGTGCAGGTGTGTGGAGGTGTAAAGGGTGTAGGTGTGGGAGGTGTAAAGGGTGTAGGTGCAGGTGTGGGAGGTGTAAAGGATGTAGGTGCAGGTGTGGGATGTGTAAAGGATATAGGTGCAGGTGTGGGAGGTGTAAAGGGTTTAAGTGCAGGTGTGGGGAGTCGTAAAGGGTGTAAGTGCAGGTGTGTGGAGGTGTAAAGGGTGTAAGTGCAGGTGTGTGGAGGTGTAAAGGGTGTAAGTGCAGGTGTGTGGAGGTGTAAAGGGTGTCGGTGTGGGAGGTGTAAAGGATGTAGGTGCAGGTGTGGGAGGTGTAAAGGATGTAGGTGCAGGTGTGGGAGATGTAAAGGGTGTAAGTGCAGGTGTGGGAGGCGTAAAGAGTGTAGGTGCAGGTTTGGGAAGTGTAAAGAGTATAGGGGCAGGTGTGGGAGGTGTAAAGAATGTAGGTGCAGGTGTAGGTGGTGTAAAGGATGTAGGTGCAGGTGTGGGAGGTGTAAAGGGTGTAGGAGTAGGTGTTGGAATGTGGGATAAGGTGTAAAGGATGTAGGAACAGGTGTAGGGTGTTATTGGTGGGGAGGTGTGAGGAATGTAGAACTTGATTAAGAGGTGATGGGTGCGGGGGTGTTGGGTGTAGTGACAGGTATGGAGGTGAAGTGTGTAGGGGTGATGGAGTAAGGGTGATAGGTGTGAGGGAAGGGTTTGTGGGGGTCATGGTGAGGGATAGGGGTGTGTGGCACTGGGTAGAGGAAACTAGCGTTGGGGGGGTGGGGGTTATGAGACATATAAGAATCCAGGTGATGATCAATAAGTTACCAGGGCTTCCCCTGCACCACCTCCCCTGGGGTACTAGTCACTATTGCACCCCAGGATGCTAAATTACTCAGTTTCAAGGTGTAACTCACGCAAGCGTTGGTTCCTCTCCCCCATCTTGGTGGTAGCCATCAATGCACTGACTAGTCTCAACACTTTCACATGGCCAACCTCGTCCTCCTCCTCCTCCCTCTCCACTACTGATGCTGGATCTTCCGATCGCAGACCAGGCCTCGTCGTTGATGACTTTATCAATCAAGCTGTTCTAGCATCATGCACTCTAACGTAGTGTAGAGAAATGGTTCAGAGAACTGACAAGTTGATATATTAGACACATGTGCAACACTTGGGTATCTTTATTGAGGAAACGTTTCGCCACACAGTGGCTTCATCAGTCTAATACAAAGAAGAATGGTGAAGATCAGAAGGGCTGATTTCCTCAAACTCCTTCTGATCTTCACCATTCTTATTTGTATTAGACTTATGAAGCCACTGTGTGGCGAAACGTTTCCTCAGAAAAGATACCCAAGTGTTGCACATGTGTCTAATGTACCCACTCTAACGTAGGCACCACAGCCATGCTAACTGGGAACTACACCAAAGACATTGCTAAATGCATGCGATAAGCACACAGTAACACCGTGGATGATAAGCCCATCAGCCAAGAACGCCTGGTTAGGGACCGGTCCGCTGTAGAACTACCCCTTCCTGAATAGTCTTCAGTTAAGTTCCTTCTTGATAGCCAGGCGTCTGCTGTTAATTCCCATTTTGCATAAAGGGTGGTGAAAAGTCTTGGCACCTCTACGCTTATTGCACCCCTTGCTTTCATTGTAGGTATTTTGCACCGTCTGTCGATCGAGTAATTTAAGTATGCAGATTTACGATCAGTCTTTTCAGAATTGTCCAGGTATAAATTATGCTGTATCTTTCCCTTGTATTCCAGGGAGTGCAGGTCAGCTGACTTCAGCGTTCACAGTAATTTAGTTATTTGATTGAGTTTATAATGGCAGAGAAAGTTATCTGTACATTATCAGATGTACAATTTTACTTTGTGTTTGTGTACAGCCACAACATCCCAATGATAGCAACTCTGCCGGAACGAAAAATTTGAAGTTGCAGTAGTGAAATACTTCAAATAACCTCATAGTCCTACTGAAATCTTTCTGCTCAGTATGGTAGATTTTAATGACGTATGACACTCGTTCTATGGCTTAATATACCAGGGAAAAGAAACTAGTTTATTGTTTCTACAATGCAAAATATTGCAGTATTGCGTCGCAATTTTGCTGAATGAAAAACTAAGTCGGCGGTGGGGCTTGAGGGCATAAATAGTGGTGATATTTTTTTCCGATAGTAGTTATGACAATTTCCAGTTGATAATGTTGGCTGCAACTGTTAAAAGCGCTGATTAACCAAACTATATAGTATGTGCTTTTTTAAATCGCATAAAACAGTGTATCGACAGTGTCTGGCTAGTTGCTTGATGCATCTTCACACTGTTGTTAGACCTACGAGGTGTGAGCCACACCTGGTAGACTAACCCTGCCTCCTCTCCCTTACCACCGGGCAAGCCAGGTGTTGTCATTCCTTAGGACGAAAGTGAGCCAAGGATTTTGAGCTTAGGCAAAATACACCCAAGGTTGCTTAGGCTGCTGGAACACTTGGTGAATAAGTTGTGGCTGTAGAAGTGCTTTATTTAGAATGTCTGCCTGCCTACCTGCTTGATTCCTTGTCTGCCTGCCTCTCCCTCCTGGAACCCTTATCTGCCTGCTTCTTATGTCATAAGGTATACGAGGAGTACCCTGAGGCACGGTCCTGGCACCTTCACTGTGTATCCTCATGACAACCCGACAAAAACACCAACCATAACTTTGTATTATTCTCTTGCTGACGATACTAAAATGAGCACGAAGGTTATCTCAGTGAAAGACAAAAAATTCAGATATCAATAAAAATTTTCAGTGTGCAGCGGAATTTGCTGCTCAGCGCTGACAAACTCTCTGCTTCGTTACGGTAAAAAGGAGTAACTCAAAACATTCACGTTATAGAAAATGCAGTCAGACTGTTCACTGAATAGAATGAACGGGTAAAAACCTGGGAATAATATCAGACAATTTAACGTTGAGAAAGCAAGGTAAATGTAGTCAAAAGTAAGGAAAATAACAAGCAAGATTATACCTGGAGTATACCTGGAGAGAGTTCCAGGGGTTAACGCCACTGCGGCCCGGTGCGGCCCGGCCACGTCAGTAATAATACATTATATATTATGAATGACATACAATACCAACAAGTTGCTTGTCTTATTCATTGTCTTATTCATCAGTGATAGTACTTTTCAAAATATTGCCCACTTCATTGCTCATCGTTAACAGGTTCTTTCAAAACAGGAAAAATATCAAAGTTTAAAAATGTACTGAAATCTTGTACTTCCTCTTACAGAACCAGAAAGCGTCTTAGCTTTTATTTTGAGCGCCTCTGGAACGAAGATGAGAGAGATACTTGATATATTCAATGAAAAACTCGAGGGATAGGGATCCATTCTCTACACACACAGATTCACCAGGAAATATAAAATATACTGTGAAAATCATTGGTGTCCTGAAAGATGCTTCTCTGGGTCAACGCCCCCGCGACCCGGAACCAGACCATGCCTCCTGGTGAGGCAAGGACGGATCAGCCTGGCAGCACACAGTCCATCGTACGAGCTACAACCCTGCGGGTCAGGCACATTGAGAGGACACTGTCGTTCAACATCTTTGGCCATGTCTCTTCAACCTGCTGCCAGCAGAACAAATTTTTTTTAAGAGAAACTTGGACAGGTTCCTACAGATTGTAGCGGATCACCCAAGGTGTGTAGGCCTGCTGTCAGCAGGCAGTAACATCCTAATGGCTGTCACTCGTGAGGCGCGTTCTAAGTTCGCTTACGAAAATAAAAGTGACAGCCGGTTATAGGTAATGTGCATGTGTTGGTAATGATTGAATTCACAAGGTAGGGTTTCTTAGGAGTGGGGTAGGAGGGTCACCAGTCAGGATGGTGTCTTTGGAAGGAGTGGGGTAGGAGGGTCACCAGTCAGGATGGTGTCTTGGAAGTAGTGGGGTAGGAGGGTCACCAGTCAGGATGGTGTCTTTGGAAGGAGTGGGGTAGGAGGGTCACCAGTCAGGATGGTGTCTTTGGAAGGAGTGGGGTAAGAGGGTTACCAGTCAAGATGGTGTGGAAATATAAACACATAAGCAGTATAATGTGATCCTTTATTGGCAACGTTTCGCCCACACAGTGGACTTTATCAAGTCACAAACAGATAAATGACGTGATAAAGCCCACTGTGTGGGCGAAACGTTGTCAATAAAGGATCACATTATATTGCTTATGTGTTTATATTTCCATTGTGTCGGTATTTTATACCATTTATTTCCATCAGGATGGTGTCTTGTGAAGTAGTGGGGTAGGAGGGTCACCAGTCAGGATGGTGTCTTGTGAAGTAGTGGGGTAGGAGGGTCACCAGTCAGGATGGTGTCTTGTGAAGGAGTGGGGTAGGAGGGTCACCAGTCAGGATGGTGTCTTGTGAAGGAGTGGGGTAGGAGGGTCACCAGTTAGGATGGTGTCTTGTGAAGGAGTGGGGTAGGAGGGTCACCAGTTAGGATGGTGTCTTGTGAAGGAGTGGGGTAGGAGGGTCACCAGTCAGGATGGTGTCTTGTGAAGGAGTGGGGTAGGAGGGTCACCAGTCAGGATGGTGTCTTGTGAAGGAGTGGGGTAGGAGGGTCACCAGTCAGGATGGTGTCTTGTGAAGGAGTGGGGTAGGAGGGTCACCAGTCAGAATGGTGTCTTGTGAAGGAGTGAGGTAGGAGGGTCACCAGTTAGGATGGTGTCTTGTGAAGGAGTGAGGTAGGAGGGTCACCAGTTAGGATGGTGTCTTGTGAAGGAGTGGGGTAGGAGGGTCACCATTCAGGATGGTGTCTTGTGAAGGAGTGGGGTAGGAGGGTCACCAGTCAGGATGATGTCTTGTGAAGGAGTGGGGTAGGAGGGTCACCAGTCAGGATGGTGTCTTGTGAAGGAGTGGGGTAGGAGGGTCACCAGTTAGGATGGTGTCTTGTGAAGGAGTGGGGTAGGAGGGTCACCAGTCAGGATGGTGTCTTGTGAAGGAGTGGGGTAGGAGGGTCACCAGTTAGGATGGTGTCTTGTGAAGGAGTGGGGTAGGAGGGTCACCAGTTAGGATGGTGTCTTGTGAAGGAGTGGGGTAGGAGGGTCACCAGTCAGGATGGTGTCTTGTGAAGGAGTGGGGTAGGAGGGTCACCAGTCAGGATGGTGTCTTGTGAAGGAGTGGGGTAGGAGGGTCACCAGTTAGGATGGTGTCTTGTGAAGGAGTGAGGTAGGAGGGTTTACAGGTACGGGTAAATGTATTTATTGAAGTCGCGAAGGAAGAGTGTAGGTATTAAGACAAACCACCAGGTTTTAGTGGGTGTGTAGACCAAGCCACCGAGTTGTGGTGGCAGAGAGTCGCCTAGCAGTGAGTCAACTGGTAGTATCGGTGAGTAACCTGGCAGTGAGTCACCTGGACATTTAAAGAAGGCACTCTGGTTATTGGATCACTTTAACATTGGTGGCGGGCGTAATCTAAACACATGGCACCATTAATTGTCTCTCTTGGGCGTCCCCCGGGCAAGATGTTTCTTCCAGCGTGCCAGGTGGGTGTCAGGGGTAAGCCGAGGGTGGGGTAACGAGGGAGGGGGAGCAGCAGGGTGTGTGGTGTGGAAGGGAAGCAGGATGTGTGCTCACCTATATGTGGTTGCAGGGGTCGATTCACAGCTCCTGGCCCCCGCCTCTTCGCTGCCCACTACTAGGTTCACTCCGGCTTCAAGAGAATAGTACCTCTTCTTAAAGATATATATGGATCCCGCCTCTACTTCACTCTCCAGATTGTTCCACTTAATGACAACTCTAAGGTTGAAGTACTTTCTAACATCCCTATGACTCATCTGAGTTTTTAAATTCCAGTTCTGTCTTCTTGTTCCTATTCGCATCGCTAAAGCATTCTATCCCTGTTCACTTTGTCAATTCCTCGCAGTATTTTTTATGTCATCATATCATCCCTGGTCCTTCTGTCCTCCGGTATCATCAGATTGAGTTCCCTTAACCTTTTCTCACATGACATAACCCTTAGCTCCGAAACTAGTCTTGTTGCAAGTCTCTACACTTTCTCCAGTTCTTGATATGGTTGGCCAGATACTGGTGAATAATACTCCAATATGGGCCGAGAATGGCTTCTTAGAGGTCGAAAAGCTGTTCTTAGATTTTCCAAATGGCATTTGCTGCAGCAGTTATTCGGTTGATTTGCACCTCAGGGGATATGCTCGGTATGATATTCACCCCAAGGTCCTTGAGTGAAATTTTCAGCCTTTGATTCCCCGAGCCTGTACTCCGTTTGCTGTCTTTGTTCTTCCCCAAGCTTCATAACTTTGAACTTGGTGAGGCTAAACTCCAGGAGCCATTTGTCGGACCAGGCTTGTAGTCTGTCCAGATACCTTTGTAGCCTTTCCTGGTCCTCGTCTGCTTTTATTCTCCACATTAGTTTCGTGTCTTGTATACGTGTCATGTCGTTCACGTATACAAGAAACTGCACCGGCCGTAGGACTGATCCTGTGGAACTCCACTTGTCATGTGAACCAATTCCGATACCTCCTCACGAAACATCACTTGTTGTTTTCTTTGTCAGGTAGCCCTTGACCCATTGCAGTGCTTTTCCGGGGGGGTGTGGTTATAAGGGAGAAAAGCAAGATGTGTGGCGAGGGAAGCGGGTGTGTGGCTTGGAGGGAGGAAGGGAAGTGGGTGCGTGGTTGGGAGGAAAGGGAGTGAGGTAGTGAGGGGAGGAATGGAGGAAGTGTAGACTAAACTCGGTTAAAAACATGGCTGCCCTAAACACAATTGGATAACACTGCGTCAACATCCATGCTTCAAGATAACACTGCGTCAACATCCATGCTTCAAGATAACATTTTGTCAACGAACCTGTTTCAAGTGTGCTTCAAGATAACACCGTGTCAACATCTGTATTTCAAGATAACACCATGTCAACATCTGTGCTTCAATGTTATGTGGGGTTCTTGGAGATAAAAGGTAGTCAAGGGAAACTCATGGATGGATGGTGAACGCGTATATTAAGTAAGAGAGGAAGGAGGTAGGCCCAGCCCTTCTGTCCAGTTCTAAGCCTATGACGAGAATGAGGGAGACCCTTGTCTCTGCGCGCGCGCGCACATACGCGGGCCTCTGACGTCACAAGTAACAAGGGATCACAACTACAACACAACTAGAATTACTTATAATACACTACACAATGTATCAACAAGCTTCAGTACATATTACTGACATCAAGATAACACCGTGTCAACATCTGTGCTTCAAGATAACACCGTATCAACATCTGTGCTTCAAGATAACACCGTATCAACATCTGTACTTCAAGATAACACCGTGTCAACATCTGTGCTTCAAGATAACACCGTGTCAACATCTGTACTTCAAGATATCACCGTGTCAACATCTGTGCTTCAAGATAACACCGTGTCAACATCTGTGCTTCAAGATAACACCGTGTCAACATCTGTGGTTGCAGTGACTTGACTGATTGCAGTGACATTTGACTGTAGTGGCTTTCGAGCTTGCTTGCAGTGACTCTTTACCCTGGTTGCATGTACTTCTGCCAAGTGTCAAACCAACCAGGTAGTAACAGCCTGGTTGATCAGGCAAGCGTCAGACAATCCTGGCCTAAGTCGGGCTGCGAGAGTAGGAAAACTCGAAAGCCTTCAAAGGTATATCTAAAGTATGACCTCTGACCCTCGTTGCAGTGACCTTTGTCTCTGCCTTGATTACAGTGACTATTGATTTCAGTTGTACTGATCTTTGATCTTGGTTAGTGACTCACCTTGATTATAGTGACCCTTAGCCTTCTTTACAGTGACCTTTGTCCCTTGTTACAGTGACGTTGGTTTATTGGGCTTAGCGCCTATCGACAATACAAGGGTCATTAAGGCTGCATGTCATCTGTGCACCACCAGTCAGGACGATTCCAAACCCTTAAATAGAAGTTAAAGTAAGCTGTCAGTGTATATACACTCTCAATATATCCACAGTGAAAGATACGTCTCAGTTTATATACAGTGTATATTCACTGAGGTATCTCAGTGTATGTACACTGGTAGGTATCTCAGTGTACAGTATATACACTGGAAGGGTATCTCAGTGTATATGCACTGAGAGGTATATCAGTGTAGTATATGTGCTGAAATATCTTAGTGACGTTAACCGGGTTAAAATTGAATTGTGTTGCGGATGTTACCGAAATTGAACTACATTGTTATGCAAGTGATACAATTGTTATGCCTAAAATTATTATTGCTATTTTTAGTGGTATTTTTTATCAGTTTTTTTTATTAAAAGTAGTCAATGAAATATTTGTATGACCTCCAGGTGGAGCGGCCTGGCGACACTGACAGGTGAGGTGGTATAATTAAGGTGAAGGCAGGTGAACTCATAAAATCGTAAAGGTCACCTACTGCTTCGTTACGTGGACTGGCTGGCCGAGAGAAAATTGTTGCCCAGAGGAAAATTGTTGAGGTGTGCAAGCGTAGGTGCTACACTGGATTTATTACGGCAGGTCATAAATATTATTTCTAAATTGGTGGTGGTGGTGGGGACGGCGGCGGCGGTGTTGTCGTCGTTATCGTCGTCGTCATAGTTACTGGCTCTAGGACGATTGTATTTCAGGGAGCGATAAATGTACGTTGATGTTGGCGGCGGTGTTGTCGTCGTTATCGTCGTCGTTATCGTCGTCGTCATAGTTACTGGCTCTAGGACGATTGTATTTCAGGGAGCGATAAATGTACGTTGATGTTGGCGGCGGTGTTGTCGTCGTTATCGTCGTCGTCATAGTTACTGGCTCTAGGACGATTGTATTTCAGGGAGCGATAAATCCGTGTGGGTCATTCAAGGAATAGTCGAGGCTCCATTCACCGTCCCTGTTTCTGACCAGTCAGGTTTTTTTTGTGTCGGTCAGGTCTAGGATGAGGGATCACTATAATGAAGTGTACGTTGATGCAGTGTTTGGTGTCAGGTAAATAAGTTTTTATTATTATTATTTAGGAAGATTGAATACGTCAACATTCTGCTGCTATTCTAATCTGTATCACAGTTATTACAGCGTGGGGGAGGGGAGGTGTTACATGGCTATATTTTCCTGTCATATTCCATCTCACAGGAAGGATTTCATACATTAAGTGATGAAGTCATCATCCTGAGTTGATACACTAAGGGGTCAGTAGCTACAGTGGCACCTTAGGGTATCGTTCCAGTACAGCTGGAGTTTCTGTTGCTTGAGAATTACTATTTCTCAGGAAGACATATTCCTCACAGGAGAAATAAAATTCATGGGGATATCTTCATCAAAACCACAATGGAAATTACAAGGATCCCAGTAGAAAATATTAGCATTAAGGATTTGGATCGAATCAGATTTGGTATTCACAAGTTATCACATGGACACTAATATCCCCATTTTTTCAATAAAAATGACATATTAAGACACACACGACCCTAAACTAAGTCATTCCTAAGTCGTGTCTTGAAGCCAAACTAAAGACAAATTCTCTTTGTTATTCATAGGGACCAAGATCCTAAAATACACTAACACAGTAACTTTGAAGTCAGTGAGGATTTGAATGATCAAGCTATCAGTGTTGAGAGGTGAAGGCAGATAGATAAGACTCTCTGAAATTATCGCATGGAAATCAGTATTTAAGTTTTTGCCAGTTTCTTCTGTAAAAAAAAAGGAAATTAGAACTAACTCATGCCACAATAAATGCAAACTTTTACCAGCTTTTTTGGTTTAATTACGAATGCAAGTAATTAAGTTTACAATTAAGATTTATTAAATAAACATTAAGTACATTTAACGTTGGATTGCCTGATGAAAACTGATTTATATCTGATCAGAAGATACATTCTCCATTTACATCACAGAAAACAATTTGTTTAATAAAATTGACATATTAAAGTTTACACAATCTGAAATCAAGTTAAGAGGCACGTAAGTTCCCCAGTCTTCTAATAACATGTTCATTTTTCCACTATAATCTACCGTGTCCATAATTACTGTCGCATTTGCTTTGTTTCGTAAGATGAAGTCCAGGATCTTTCCTTAATTCATGGTATAACTTAACAAATCTTTGAGGACAATTGTTTGCAGAGGTCTGGCCTTTGCAACACACTATTTTACACAAAATACACACATTATTTTACACATAAAATACACACACTATTTTACACAAAATACACACACTTTTATTTCACTCTCCACTGGTATCTAATTACGAAGCAGGTTTTTTTGAACGTTTTTTGAACATTTGCTGCGGCGCCGTTAAGGGTCTGGAAACTATACAAGCCATTACAGGATGCAGGGAACGGGTTTAACAACTGTGGTCTTAAGGCACTTGAACATGCCATTTGTTCCGAGAATCTCGCCCTTGTGAGAGTGCATGAGTCGTTCTCGATTTATGGACGAAGTAAAAATGAAATGTCGGAGAGAAAAAAATGATCAGGCAACCTCTTAAAGGTTTCCCTGTAGATAAATGTTCTTAGAACCGAAAAGATACTCATACTTGGGTATCTTTATTGATACTCATACTTGGGTATCTTTATTGATACTCATACTTGGGTATCTTTATTGATACTCATACTTGGGTATCTTTATTGATACTCATACTTGGGTATCTTTATTGATACTCATACTCATACTTGGGTATCTTTATTGAGGAAACGTTTCGCCACACAGTGGCTTCATCAGTCCTATACAAAGAAGAATGGTGAATATCAGAAGGAGTTTGAGTTGGAGTCGATTATACATCGACTCCAGGCTGAGGGACTGATTACCTCAAACTCCTTCTGATCTTCACTATTCTTCTTTGTATTGGACTGATGAAGCCACTGGCGAAACGTTTCCTCAGTAAAGATAACCAAGTGTTGCACATGTGTGTAATTTATCAGAAGTTTTCATATAGGGATTACCAATAGTCGCTCCCTGAGATCATCGTCCCTACGGTCCCAGAGCAGGCCTGGTTGCTGGCCTGGTCAGTGAAGCTGTTAGTGCTCGCCACCCGCAGTCCAGTGTATGCATCACAACCCGGTTGATCAGGAACTGTTTTGAGGAATCTGTCGAGTTACCTCTTGAAGACAACTAGGAGTTTGTTGGTGATTCCCTCCCCCTTATGTATGAAGAGTCGTGGTCCCTTAACACTTGTAATGTTTTCCATCAATATTTTATTTCTATCCAAATAGTTTTTAAGATTATTATAGATATCAATGGCAGTGTTGGTTCTTTTTAATGATTCCCAGAATAACATCTCGCAGCGGACTCATCGCTTCCCTGCTTTACATTGGAGGTATCCTGTACCATCTGTCAAAGTACCTGACGAGTCACAGTGTTTGGCTTCAGTGGGTTATCAAAGTTTAAATTCTACAGTGTACTATATAATATGTACTGTTGTAGATGTTTAGATATGAGGCCGGTGGGTGAGTAGGGGGAGGGGGTTAGGGCGGTGGGGGTGGAAGCGGTTGGTGTGAATAAGAGACGGGGGTGATGGGGGTGGGTGCTAGTTGGATGTGCAAAGAGGGTGAGTTTGGTGGGTGTGGGCGGGGGGGGGGTAATGTCGGGTTGGTGGGTGTAAGAGTATCAGTCATTCTCAGGGCCACAGCCAACACCATTAGTCTGGACTTGTGACACGGCAAGGTACCCTTCCTTCTCCTTCCACTCTCTTCCATTCCCCAGGACGCAAGCAAGCAAACACACACACACACACACACACACACACACACACACACACACACAGGGGGGGAGGAGGGGTCGCACTGCTTGTAAGGAACCGTTGGAAATTTGAGGAAATGGAAGGAATGGAGGTGTGTAGAGAAAGGGACTACATAGTAGGTACCATCCAGTCTGGGGAACACAAGATAATCATTGCAGTGATGTATAACCCACCACAGAACTGCAGGAGGCCAGGTGAGGAATATGATGAGAACAACAGAGCGATGGTGGACACTCTGGCGGAGGTAGCAAGAAAAGCGCACATGAGCAGAGGGAAGCTACTGGTCATGGGCGATTTCAACCACAGGGAGATCGACTGGGAGAACCAAGAACCACATGGGGGTCCAGAAACTTGGAGAGCCAAGATGATGGATGCGGTACTGGAAAACCTGATGCACCAACATGTTAGGGACACGACCAGAGTGAGAGGAGAAGATGAACCAGCAAGACTGGACCTTGTATTCACCCTGAACAGCTCAGATATTGAAGACATAACACACGAGAGCCCCCTGGGAGCCAGTGACCATATGGTGCTGAGCTTTGAGTACATTGTAGAGCTACAGGTGGAGAGGGAAAACGGTACCGAAAGAGACAAACCAGATTTTAAAAGAGGAAACTACACAGGCATGAGGAATTTCCTGCAGAGGTTCAGTGGGAAAGGGAAATGGATGGACAGACAATAAATGAAATGATGGAATACGTAGGGTCAAAGTGCAAGGAGGCAGAGGAACGGTTTATACCCAGAGGAAAAAGATTAAACGGGAAGGCCAGAAAGAGCCCCTGGTTTACCCAAAGGTGCAGGGAGGCAAAGACTCAGAGTGTCAGAGAATGGAAAAGGTACAGAAGGCAAAGAACCCAAGTAAACAAAGAGAGTAGTAGAAGAGCTAGAAACGAGTATGCACAGGTACGGAGGGAGGCCCAGAAACAGTACGAAAACGACATAGCATCGAAAGTTAAGTCCGACCCGAAGCTCATGTACAGTCACATCAGAATTAAAACAACAGTTAAAGACCAGGTGATAAGGCTGAGGAGAGAAGATGGGGAACTCACAAGCAATGATCAAGAGGTATGTGAGGAGCTCAACTTGAGGTTTAAGGAAGTATTCACAGTGGAGGAAGGAAGGCAGCTGGGTAGACAGGATGGGGTGCATCACCAACAAGGGATGTATCAAGTGCTAGAGGGCATACACACAACTGAGGAGGAGGTGAAGCAGTTACTCAGTGACCTTGATACCTCAAAGGCGATGGGTCCGGACAATATCTCCCGTGGGTTCTTCGGGAAGGAGCTGAGGTACTGAGTGTGCCACTTACCATAATATTCAACACATCCCTTGAAAATGGGCAGATACCTGAGGTATGGAAGAAGGCCAATGTAGTCCCCATCTTTAAAAAGGAGACAGAAAAGAGGCACTAAACTATAGACCGGTGTCACTTACATGTATAGTGTGCAAAGTCCTGGAGAAAATCATCATGAAAAGAATGGTGGAGCACCTCGAGCTGAACAGGATAATAAACACCAGACAGCACGGATTCCGGGAAGGCAAATCCTGTGTAACAAACCTCCTAGAGTTCTATGATAAAGTAACAGAGGTAAGGCAAGAGAGAGAAGGGTGGGTTGATTGCATTTTCCTGGACTGCAGGAAGGCCTTCGACACAGTTCCTCACATGAGATTAGTAAAGAAGTTGGAAGAACAAGCATGTATAACAGGAAGGGCACTGGAATGGATCAGGGAATACCTCACAGGGAGGCAACAACGGGTCATGGTGCGTGATGAGGTATCACAGTGGGCGCCTGTGACGAGCGGCGTACCGCAGGGGTCAGTCCTAGGACCAGTGTTATTCTTGGTATATGTAAACGACATGACGGATGGGATAGACTCAGAAGTGTCTCTGTTCGCAGATGATGTGAAATTAATGAGGAGAATCACATCGGAAGAGGACCAAGCAGGACTTCAAACAGACCTGGACAAGCTTGACATCTGGTCTAGCAACTGGCTTCTCGAATTCAATCCCACCAAATGCAAAGTCATGAAGATCGGAGAAGGACAAAGAAGACCGCTGACAGAGTACAGGCTAGGTGGACAAGGGCTACAAACCTCGGCAAAGGAGAAAGACCTTGGGGTGAGTATAACGCCAAGTACGTCTCCGGAGGCACACATCAACCAGATAACTGCGGCAGCATATGGGCGACTGGCAAACCTAAGATTAGCGTTCCGTTACCTAAACAAGGAATCGTTCAAGACACTGTACACCGTGTACGTCAGGCCCATACTAGAATATGCAGCACCAGTCTGGAACCCACACCTGGTCAAGCACGTAAAGAAACTAGAGAAAGTGCAAAGGTTTGCGACAAGGCTAGTTCCACAACTCAGGGGTCTGTCCTATGAAGAAAGGTTGAGGAAATAGGACTAACAACACTGGAGGAAAGAAGGGTCAGAGGAGACATGATAACGACATACAAAATACTGCGGGGAATCGACAAGGTAGACAGGGATAGGATGTTCCAGAGAGGGAACACAGAAACAAGGGGACACAACTGGAAGCTGAAGACTCAGATGAGTCAAAGGGATGTTAGGAAGCATTTCTTCAGCCACAGAGTAGTCAGGAAGTGGAATAGTCTAGAGAAAGATATAGTGGAGGCAGGAACCATACATAGTTTTAAGACGAGGTATGATAGAGCTCATGGAGCAGGGAGAGCAGAGACCCAGTAGCGGACAGCGAAGAGGCGGGGCCAGGAGCTGAGTCTCGACTCCTGCAACCACAATTAGGTGAGTACAATTAGGTGAGTACACACACACACACACACACACACACACACACACACACACACACAACACACACACACACACACACACACACACACATACACACACACAACACACACAAAACACACACACATACACACACACACACACACACACACACACACACACACACACACACACACACACACACGGGGCCAGGAGCTATGACTAGACCCCTGCAACCACAACTAGGTGAGTACACACACACACACACACATACACACATACACACACACATACACACAAACACACACACATACACACAAACACACACACACATACACACATACACACATACACACATACACACACACACACACACATACACACACACATACACACACACACACACACACACACACATACACACATACACACACACATACACACATACACACATATATATGCGCTTAACCAAACATTTCCTCTCAGTGCAGAACAGGATTCGAACCTGCCCACTCTGCACCTTATGCACAGTACTTACGCCACATAGCCAGACACCAAATAAGTATGATCACTTAACTAAAGCTAGGTGTTGTTTCTCATGGCCTCAGCACCAGGCTTGTGATAAATTATTTATTCTCATCCTGCCACATGCTCCGGCCTCGCTACAGATTTTATAATGCATAACAATTCGCAAACGAGCGAAATTCTTTAGGAACATTATCTCTCAGTTTAGAAAAGACTGCATCAACGTACACATGATTAATGAAATAACTTATCACAAGTCTGGTGTTACGGGGTTTGTGAAACAACTTTTGTACAGGAAGGAGCTGTGTGAGCCACAAGATTTGGAGCATTGTTTAATGTAATAATTTGTATGAGAGGCAAATATTTGCATTGTTAGATAATTTGGAGGAGAGCAGTTGTGGAAGTGCAGGTTTGTGTAGTCTCAGAAGACACAAGGCAGAACACATTCAAATAATGTTTCTTTTATAAAACTACGATTTTTGGTGGAAATGGGTCGAGATTCATGTTTTATCCAGTAAAGTTATATTTTTAACTGCTATTTTGGTGGTTGGAGGAAGTGGCTGTCAAGTTATGTCTATTGACGTTAGGAATTTTGTTGGACAACTTGCAGTCATCTCTGGGGAGTAAAACAAGTTAAGAGAGAGTTTTAACAGCGAAACGGAAGTGAGAAATACACAAATAAGAAAAGTTTATAATAGGGAAGATTACGGGTGATGGATATTGCAAAACAATATTTACTCTGATATTGTGGAAGAAAAGTCCTGATAATGTTCTATATTACTTGAGTGAGAGTAAAGTTCTCTAGTACAGTTTATGGGATTTTTCGTGTGAGAGAACGAGTCAGTGTCCAACACAGAGAGCCAAGGCAGTGTCTAACAGACAGACCGGGTAGTGCTCAACAGTTGATGTGTTGGTTATGGAGGTGATGGTGCTTGTGTTGTTGATGATTGTGATTGTGGTGGTGGTTCTGGTGGTAGTGGTGCTGGTGTTGGCGATGATGGCGCTAGTGTAGGTGGTGATTGTGCTGGCAATGGTGGAGCTAGTTCTGACGATAGTGCAGCTAGTGGTGGTGGTAGTGGAGATGAAGACCTGACTGGTGCGGAGGCTGCTGCCAGCGGTCATGTCTCACAAGTAATGTTGTCTCCAGAAGCGGATATTTATTTGGCTTTAAATGAGCCGTGTCTTGGCACTTTACGGGGATCCTCGTGATCTGCGATACTGCTGTTGGGAGGGTAGCACTAGTGAGGGAATGTAGGTGACAGGCACTGTGTTAGTGGGAGGGAGGCGAGGGAGAGGGAGTGTGCTAGTGGAAGGGAGGCGAGGGAGAGGGAGTGTGGTCGACAGTGGTAGATTGGATCTGCACAAACAAACCTTGAAACCGGTCACATGAATGTCGCGGTTCCTCTCTGTAACCAAGCTTTCCATTACTCTATCTTTCCTTCTGTCTCCCCTTTCAAGCTCTCTCTCTCTCTCTCTCCCACTGTCTCTTCGTTCCATGTGTCTATCTTACCCCTGTATCTCTGGTTGGTGTTGCCGCATCAACACAGTGTTCATCACTTGCCGCATCAACACAGTGTTCATCACTTGCCGCACCAACACAGTGTTCATCACTTGCCACACCAACAGTGTTCATCACTTGCCGCACCAACACAGTGTTCATCACTTGCCGCATCAACACAGTGTTCATCACTTGCCGCATCAACACAGTGTTCATCACTTGCCGCAGCTTCTGGCGCACATAAGTTTCCCGGAACGAACACACACACACACGCGCACACGCACACACACACACACACACACACACACACACACACACACACACACACACACACACACGCACACACGCACACACACACACGCACACTCACTCACTCACTCACTCACTCACCCACCCACCCACCCTGGAAAACACACAAGTTACTCTGGAGCACACGAAAGTTATCCTGGAGCACACACTTTACCCTGGAACACACACAAGGTATCCTGGAATACACACAAGTTACCCTTGAACACACAAGTTACCCTATAAGACACACAAGTTTTCCTGGAACACACAAGTTTTCCTGAAACACACACAAGTTACCCTGGAACACATTCACAGTCCTCCAAGGAACCTCCCTTCGGCTCTCCCACCATGAAACTCCGTCTGGAACATTGCCATCCTCTAACTTGACACATGGAACCCTCTCCCTGAAACCCTTTCCCTTTAAATTCTTCCCTCTTAAACTTTCCCCTCCTTTCCCTGACATTCTACACTTCCCATCTTCTCCCCGAATCTCCCCCTTCCACTTTCCCCGAAACTTTCCCACAATCTGAAAGATACATGAAGAATGCTTCCGTTGATCAACGCCCCAGCTGCCTGGTACCAGACCAGGCCTCCAGATGGTTCAGTGTATGATCAATCAGGGTGTTACTGCTGACCGCACGCAGTCGAACGTACGAGCTATAGTCCATTTGGTCAGGAACTGAAAAAAACAAACACAGATGCAGTGCAATGTGATCCTTTATTGACTATGTTTCGCCCATATAGTGGGCTTTATCAAGTCACAAACGGATCTGTTTGTGACTTGATAAAGTCCACTGTACTCATCCCTCTGCTTTTTATTATGGACACTGCACAAATCTTGCTTTCGTACGGAGTGATTTCGTTGTGCAGGTTTCGAACCAATCCCTCCAGGATCGTCCAGGTGTAAATTATGATATATCTTTCTCTCCTACGTTCCAAAGAATATAGTTGAGACTAAGCATTTGCTTATATGTTTGAATGTATAAGGACAGTGAAGGTTATATGTTTTCTAGCTCGTGAAGTTTTACCCCCTGAAACAGTTTTCCTTGGTACTTTCTCTGAAGTATCTCTTGCAACTCAAACTGGTCTTCTATTTCGGGAAGCACTGTCCCTGTGGCTCGATCCCAAACCCTGTGCCATCACCATCACCACTACCCTGTGCCATCATCACTTTGGGTGGGTCATTATGACTGTTGATAGGAATGGCTGTGTGGAAATACATCTGCTTGACGTCATCTTAATAACCTCTCAAAGTTCCTGGTCCTCAGGTCCTCTGCGTTCTTTATATTTTTGGCTTTCGGCTTAAGAAGTTATAATGGAGTATTGGGGGGAGGGTTGTGCACAGGACTGGCAAGTTGTGTGTGAACTGGTGTACCAGGAAGGTGTAGTAGGCAGGACTACCAGAGCTTTACGTCAACTGTTGAACCGGGAACGGGTAGTGGGCAGTAATTTCGGAGCTTTCTGTGAACTGGGAAATCGAGGGAGGGTAATCAGAGTTGTGAGTGAACCTGTGGAGCGAAGGAGGGAGAGGGGTTGTCACTTCACCTTCCACACTACCCTTCTATTCCCCTTTTTCATTCTCTAATTTTCCTCATCTGTATCTTCAATTTCCTCATCTGTATCTTCAATTTCCTCATCTGTATCTTCAATTTCCTCATCTGTATCTTCAATTTCCTCATCTCTATCTTCAATTTCCTCATCTTCCATTTTTCCCCTTCTCATTCCTCCTCTTTCTTTTCTCTTCCATTTCCTCTTTCCTCGTTTTCTTTTTTTGCTTTTGGTAGTGTTGGTGTTCGCTCTGCACCACGCTCGCAACACACTCTAAGTTAATAATGGAGTCTAAGTGAAAATTATTTATCGTGGTAGTGTGTTGGTATGGCGAGGACCTCGCTCAGGTGAGAGAATGAGGGAGGAAGGAGAAGGGAGGGAGGGAAGGAAATATGGATAGAGGGAAAGAAATATGTATGGAAGGAGGAAAGGCGGAAGGGAAGATGGAAGGAAAGAAGGGGAATTGGAAAGAGAGAGTAAGGTGCGCCAGATGGGACAGGTAATTGAGGCAGAAATAGCTCAGGAAGTGAAAACACTGAAAAGTACTTAGAGCAAACCTTACTGTTTACACTGTGACTCTACTGCATGCTATAAAGCACGACTCACTGTTTACACTGTTACTCTACTGCATGTTATAAAGCACGACTCACTGTTTACACTGTTACTCTACTGCATGCTATAAAGCACGACTCACTGTTTACACTGTGACTCTACTGCATGCTATAAAGCACGACTCACTGTTTACACTGTTACTCTACTGCATGCTATAAAGCACGACTCACTGTTTACACTGTTACTCTACTGCATGCTATAAAGCACGACTCACTGTTTACACTGTTACTCTACTGCATGTTATAAAGCACGACTCACTGTTTACACTGTTACTCTACTGCATGTTATAAAGCACGACTCACAGTTTACACTGTTACTCTACTGCATGTTATAAAGCACGACTCACTGTTTACACTGTTACTCTACTGCATGTTATAAAGTTCACTGTTACTCTCGATTTATAGCATACTGTTTACACTGTTACTCTACTGCATGTTATAAAGCACGACTCACTGTTTACACTGTTACTCTACTGCATGTTATAAAGCACGACTCACTGTTTACACTGTTACTCTACTGCATGTTATAAAGCACGACTCACTGTTTACACTGTTACTCTACTGCATGTTATAAAGCACGACTCACTGTTTACACTGTTACTCTACTGCATGTTATAAAGCACGACTCGCAGTTTACACTGTTACTCTACTGCATGTTATAAAGCACGACTCACTGTTTACACTGTTACTCTACTGCATGTTATAAAGCACGACTCACAGTTTACACTGTTACTCTACTGCATGTTATAAAGCACGACTCACAGTTTGCACTGTTACTCTACTGCATGTTATAAAGCACGACTCACGTTTCACTGTTACTCTACTGCATGTTATAAAGCACGACTCACGTTTACACTGTTACTCTACTGCATGTTATAAAGCACGACTCCTGTTTACACTGTTACTCTACTGCATGTTATAAGCACGACTCCGTTTACACTGTTACTCTACTGCATGTTATAAAGCACGACTCACAGTTTGCACTGTTACTCTACTGCATGTTATAAAGCACGACTCACAGTTTGCACTGTTACTCTACTGCATGTTATAAAGCACGACTCACAGTTTGCACTGTTACTCTACTGCATGTTATAAAGCACATTTTTTGGAGATAAAAGGTATAAAATACCGACACGATGGAAAAATATACTTATTGAATGGATTTGAGACGGACTTGCAGGTCCGTCTCAAATCCAACCTATCCAACATTCTTCACCTGACTCTCCACCTTATATACACTCATGTACTCTTCACCCAGGTAGATCTGTTTGTGACTTGATAAAGCCCACTTTCTGGGCGAAAAGTAGTCAATAAAGGATTGCATTATACTGCATTTGTGTTCTTTTGGAAGAAGCAGCAACGATGCGAGTGTTGGTAAATATGTTTCTTCTACTTTGCTTCTGCCTTCAAACAAGCCGATTTTTTCTTAATATAATATAATAATCTAATTATATTTTGCACCAAAACTAATTTAGCAGGCTAATTAACTGTAAAATTTACGTAATATAGATTAATCGTACCCAGCGCCGCGCTGGTTTGAATCCCGCTACACTGTTAAATTGTTACATAGATCAAGAATTTCCAGCTTATTGACAAGTGACTTACAAAGAACAAGAGTTAGAATTATTCACTGTAAGTGATCGAACTTCGAAGGCTTTTTTTTTATGTTCACTTGAGATGCGGAGCTTACAGTTGCATGTTTGCGTGTGCGTGTACTCACCTGTATGTGGTTGAAGGAGTCGATTCACAGCTCCTGGCACCGCCTCTTCGCCGGTCAATTCCTCTCAGTATTTTGTACGTCGTTTCATATCTCCCTCTAGTTCTCCTGTCATTTAGTGTTATCATGCTAAGTTCTCTTAACGTCTCCTCATAGGACATAACCCTTAGCCCCGGGACTAATCCTGTTGCTAACCTCTGCACTTTCTCCAATTTTTTTCATGTGCTTAGGCAAGTGTGGGTTCCATGCTGGTACTGTGTGTGTGTTACCATTTTGTTATAGGCACTTTTCGATTAGACACTGGGCCTGTTGTTTATGTGTGTGTGTGTGTGTTTTCGGTCGTTCGTCGCATTCTAACTTCATGTGTGGTGTGTTCATGACATGGCAGTTGGTCACATTCTAACTTCATGTGTCGTGTGTTCATGACATGGCAGTTCGTCACATTCTAACTTCTTCATGTGTGGTGTGTTCATAACATGGCAGTTGGTCACATTCTAACTTCTTCATGTGTGGTGTGTTCATGACATGGCAGTTGGTCACATTCTAACTTCATGTGTCGTGTGTTCATGACATGGCAGTTCGTCACATTCTAACTTCTTCATGTGTGGTGTGTTCATAACATGGCAGTTGGTCACATTCTAACTTCATGTGTCGTGTGTTCATGACATGGCAGTTCGTCACATTCTAACTTCTTCATGTGTGGTGTGTTCATAACATGGCAGTTGGTCACATTCTAACTTCTTCATGTGTGGTGTGTTCATGACATGGCAGTTCGTCACATTCTAACTTCTTCATGTGTGGTGTTCTCTAAGCATGGCAGTTCCGTCACTTCTAACTTCTTCATGTGTGGTGTGTTCATAACATGGCAGTTGGTCACATTCTAACTTCATGTGTCGTGTGTTCCCTGACATGGCAGTTCGTCACATTCTAACTTCTTCATGTGTGGTGTGTTCTAACATGGCAGTTGGTCACATTCTAACTTCATGTGTGGTGTGTTCATGACATGGCAGTTGGTCACATTCTAGCTTCTTCATGTGTGGTGTGTTCATGACATGGCAGTTGGTCGCTGTGTGTCTGCTGCCGACAGAAATATCGCCGTCGGTATTCTGGAAAATGTTTTTAATCCGGTTTTTCTGAAAATTCACTTGACTTGAATAACATATTTTAAGTTAAGTATGGTCCAGATATTTGGAAGAATTCACGTTTTACGTTTTGCGGTGTGCGTTACTCAGTTGTACTCACTTGGTTGTGTCTGCAGTGGCTCCTGGCCCACTCTCTTTACTACCGACAGGGACCGATTATGCCACTTACCATATACCTTGAGACTAAAAACATTCAATAGCGTCCCTTTATCTTCAGTCTTTATCTGCCATCTATGTCCACGAGTCCTTTCGTCACATCTCAAAGATATTTTTTTTGTTTTTGTTTTTTTTAGTGATAGAGTAAGTTCCATTTCCCGCTGTTGCGATACCAACCTCGTGGCCCACCTTTGTATCCTCTCAAGTGCGTACGTACGTATTGGATAATGATTCTTTGTTAAGAATATTGAAAACAGTTCTTTAGTTGGCTTGTTTTGCACTTCTTGCTTAAGTTGTAAGCTTGATATATGTTTGTGACTTGCTTGGTGAGATGCTGTCTCGCAGTTCTTTCTCCTTGTGAGTTGTCTTGGGTCCGTGTTCAGTCGTGACAAATTCCAACTTCCCACCTGTGGAAAGAATGAAAAACTTTAAAGGGTCACCGAAGTCAAAACATAGGAGGACCACTTCATAAAACGAAAGGAACATGTAAAAGATATTGGTATATATATAATAATGCCAGCTGACCTATCATGTAGAGAACACAGTAAGACAAGAGTCAGAAAAAAGACGGAGTGGATAAGGGTAACTTTCGAAACAAGAGAACTAATGCCATTAAAAACACTATTCAAATCACCTGTGTTCTCTCTATATGAGCCTGAGTGGAGACTCCACTCGTCACGCGAGGCCATCCTGATGCAAACCACAGTAACGCTCTTCCTATCTCTCTTCTCCCCTTACTTTCTCTCCATCGCTCCTCGCTCCCTCCCAATCTCTTCCTCCTCCTAATTCTTTCGACACCTGTCCTTTTTGGTAAAGTTGTGGGTGTGTTTAAATGTGAAGTATTGTGGGTGGACTTCATGTCTTGAGTGGGACGCTGCTCCTGACAAGCTGTGCATTTCCTCAAAGCACTCTTCTTATATCACGGATGATTTTATAAAGTTTGTGAAATTCTGGGAGTGGGGAAAAGAATGGTGAGAGGAAGTAAAGATAGATGAAGAGGAGGAGGAGGAGGAGGAAGGAAGGTGGAACGGAGAGTATATTATAATGGATAAGCAGTGAAGGTAAACAGTTGGCACGTGTTGCTTCCAGCGAACAGAAACAAGTCCAGTTTTTATTATTCTGGTCAGTAGTTTAGTGTCCTGTTTCTCTTGTTGTTTTAAGAAGTAAACAATTGCTTGCATACTGTCGTCATATCTGCTCCCACTTTTGTATTTTATATTCTGCTTCTACGTAGGCTCTTGTTGCTCTTACCGCGTATGTTAGTTTTCATTTGATTTCTAAACCATTTATATTTGTATTTTTAGTCATCCAGTTTTGTCTTTTTTCTTCTCTTCGTCATGCCTATAATGACTGAGCAACATTATGCAACCAAGTGACGGACAACACAGACACCTTGTTGCTTCAAACAAGTGTCAACGTTTAGCATGACTTCATAAAATTTAACTAAGAGTGGACAGTTGACATGACTTAAGTTAGTCATCTGTTGTTAAACTAATATATTTTGCTTTCTACAAATTTGTATGAGCCATAGACACGAAGTTTATTATATTAGTAATATCTGATGTTTGCTGCTTCCTGCCTGTCTGTTAGTTTGTTAACTAAGTTGAAAAAACACGATAATTGATGAGGGTGCTAAGAGTGTGAGTTTGAGTCTTTAATTTCGGTTTAGTGGGTTACATGCGACCTCGAAATATTTTGCACCCCTTCGGATATGTATCTGATATGTAATTTACAAGAAGAGAATAATTCATGTTAATTATAAAGTGTAATATACCAGGATTTATATGTCAATCTCTTTTAATGGAAAAATTACTAGGATAAAAAGATGGGTTTTTTCACCTGTACAAGATTTTTTTTTTTTTTTTTTGCGAAACAATGTTTGATTGTGTGATGTGTTGTGCCACAAGTGTTGGTTTTATTACCCACATCCCTTCCACCACCTGTGTTGTGTAGTGGCTGCCCCACCATCTGTGTTGTGTAGTGGCTGCCCCACCACCTGTGTTGTGTAGTGGCTGCCCCACCATCTGTGTTGTGTAGTGGCTGCCTCACCATCTGTGTTGTATAGTGGCTGCCTCACCATCTGTGTTGTGTAGTGCCTGCCCCACCATCTGTGTTGTGTAGTGCCTGCCCCACCATCTGTGTTGTGTAGTGCCTGCCCCACCATCTGTGTTGTGTAGTGCCTGCCCCACCATCTGTGTTGTGTAGTGCCTGCCCCACCACCTGTGTTGTGTAGTGCCTGCCCCACCATCTGTGTTGTGTAGTGGCTGCCCCACCACCTGTGTTGTGTAGTGGCTGCCCCACCATCTGTGTTGTGTAGTGGCTGCCTCACCATCTGTGTTGTGTAGTGGCTGCCTCACCATCTGTGTTGTGTAGTGGCTGCCTCACCACCTGTGTTGTGTAGTGGCTGCCTCACCACCTGTGTTGTGTTGACCGCCCCACCACCGTTCCAAGGCTGACACACTTGAGGTTCAGTAAGATATGTGGTTGCATGTCACATAACTACTGCGTTTGATGCTTGTTAGCCTCCCGGCCTGACACTGCTGAGACGGCGCTTGCAACCTCACTTCGCTCCCTTTTTTAGTTTTTTTTCCGCCCATATTTGATTGCAGGAGTGGAGTATCTACTCGTGGCTCAGACTTATAACTTTACGAATGGTCACTGCAAATCCAGGGTTCGTGGGCCCTCTCATACCTCCTCTAACAGGAAAACTGTGTGTAATTTGCTTTCACCAATTCCAGTCATTCTTTTTTCCCTACTAACCTGAGACTGAAAAAATACATCCTAATACCCACATCATTCGCTCGTGAATTTCTTTTTTACATCCATCTGCGAGACTTTGTGTGTGATCATTGCAAGCTAAACAGTCCGACGTTATCTACCCTATCAATTCATCTGAGTATATTGTATGTCGTAATAATATTTCAGTAGTCCTCTCTCCTAGTCTTCATATGGTATCCACCTCAGCTCTGAGAGCAGTCTGCTTGATACATACACACACACACACACACACACACACACACACACACACACACAACGACGGCCAACACGGTTTCAGGGACGGGAAATCCTGTGTCACAAACCTACTGGAGTTCTACGACAGGGTGACAGCGATAAGGCAAGAGAGAGAGGGGTGGGTAGATTGCATATTCTTGGATTGTAAGAAGGCGTTTGACACAGTTCCACACAAGAGATTAGTGCAGAAGCTGGAGGACCAGGCAGGGGTAACAGGGAAGGCACTACATTGGATCAGGGAATACCTGTCAGGGAGACAGCAGCGAGTCATGGTACGTGGCGAGGTGTCAGAGTGGGCGCCGGTGACGAGCGGGGTTCCACAGGGGTCAGTCCTGGGACCAGTGCTGTTTCTGGTATTTGTGAACGACATGACGGAAGGAATAGACTCCGAAGTGTCCCTGTTTGCAGATGATGTGAAGTTGATGAGAAGAATTCAATCGGACGAGGACCAGGCAGAACTACAAAGGGATCTGGACAGCCTGCAAGCCTGGTCCAGCAACTGGCTCCTGGAGTTCAACCCCACCAAGTGCAAAGTCATGAAGATTGGGGAAGGGCAAAGAAGACCGCAGACGGAGTACAGCCTAGGGGGCCAGAGACTGCAAACCTCAATCAAGGAAAAGATCTTGGGGTGAGTATAACACCAGACACATCTCCTGAGGCGCACATCAACCAAATAACTGCTGCAGCATATGGGCGCCTAGCAAACCTAAGAACAGCATTCCGACATCTTAATAAAGAATCGTTCAGGACCCTGTACACTGTGTACGTTAGGCCCATATTGGAGTATGCAGCACCAGTTTGGAACCCACACCTAGCCAAGCATGTGAAGAAGCTCGAGAAAGTGCAAGGTTTGCAACAAGACTAGTCCCGGAGCTAAGGGGTATGTCCTACGAGGGAGGTTAAGGGAAATGGACCTGACGACACTGGAGGACAGGAGAGATAGGGGAGACATGATAACAACATATAAGATACTGAGAGGAATTGACAAAGTGGACAGAGACAGAATGTTCCAGAGATGGGACACAACAACAAGGGGACACAGATGGAAGTTGAAGACTCAGATGAATCACAGAGATGTTAGGAAGTATTTCTTCAGTCACAGAGTTGTCGGGAAGTGGAATAGTTTAGGAAGCGATGTAGTGGAGGCAGGCTCTATACATAGCTTTAAGCAGAGGTATGATAAAGCTTATGGCGCAGGGAGAGTGACCCAGTAGCGGCCAGTGAAGAGGCGGGGCCAGGAGCTTTGACTCGACCCCTGCAACCACAACTAGGTGAGTACAACTAGGTGAGTACACACACACACACACACATATATATATATATATGCAAGACAAGCCACTGGGGAGGAAATCTTTAGCTAAAGTACTTTCACACTTCTCAGTGCATCATCAGGAGCTATGCAGTGTTGCAAGACAACAACTGATGGAGTGAGGTTAAGTTTTCTCAGAGTAGCGCAGTGCGGGTTTGTCACCTGCCGCATCCTCTCTCTCTCGAGAGAGAGAGAGAGAGAGAGGCTGTGGCAGGTGACAAACCCGTGTGGGTCTTTCAATGAAAGGAGCTGTGGAAGTGGACGGAAGATCGAGCCTTCACTATATCACGCACTCAATGTCCCACACGAGTTTTGCGCTTTATGAAGCGTCAGCCCTGGCTTCCCTACGCTGGTTCTCTCTGATAAACACTTTTGAAAACCTTCATGTTGAAGACTGAGACACTTGTGCAACATTTGGTAATGTGTATTTAGGAAAGGTTTCGCCAGCCAGTGACTTCTTCAGTGCAATACAAGGAAGAACGGTGGATAAAGAGCCTGAGATTAATCAGTCCCTCAGCCTGGAAGTCGATGCGTTGTGTCCATTAATCTTCAAGAACCCATTATATCTTACTGCATGAATGGTAAGGATATTTCCAGTTGCGTCTAATTTGCTGACTCTTACAGCCGATGATGCTAAACAAATAACACATATGGAGTGTGCAATGAGAAAAATACTTTCAGTAGTTGTACTTGCTTGGTGAGAATGATTTATTAAATATAATGAATTGGTCATGAGATTAGATTTAGATTTTTGCCAGCGAAGTTCACTTATATGTTACAAGCAAATTTAGGAAATTTTCTTAGTATATCTGGTATCTTATTTTCATTAATAAGATATCTTGACTTGTCACATAGGTTATTATACTATCTCTATATTCCTCACTAAGTGGACGGACAATTAAGCATATAGTGTTCATGAGAGAAACAAGTTAACAGTGTAAATTTAATAATGTTGCAAACAAAATGTTTAAAGTGTTAAAACACAAACGGTTCTAGTGCTTTGTAAATAAAATAAAATCCTGGTCTAAGCTGACAAGCGGAGAAGAAAAGAAACAGTGTTGCAAGGTGCCCTTTATTACTGCTGCAACATTTCACCCCTGGCTGGACCACACGTTGTCGCGGTAATATAGGTCACCCTACAACATGAAGGATGTTTTCGGGGGTCAGTTCCCCTGCTCCCTGGGCCCAGACTAGGCCTCCTGGTTGATTAAGACAATACCAACCAGGCTGTTACTACTGGCCGCATGCAGTCCAACGTACGGGTAGGCTGATCAGGAACTAATTTAAGGAACTTATCAAGTTCCCTTTTGAAGACCACCGGAGGTCTGTTGGTAATTCCGCTTATACACGGAAGGAGGGCGTTGAAAAGTCTGGGACCTCTGACGCTCATCGAGTTCTCTCTTGGTGTACTTGTCTTGCTCCTGCTTTTTTTTATTAAAGGTACTCTACACCGTCTGCTAAGTCGCTTGGTTTCATACGGAGTGATTAGTGTGCAAGTTTGGAACCAGTTCCTCCAGGATTTTCGAGGTGTAAATTGTGATATATCTTTCTAGCCTACGTTCCAAGGAATACAGTTGAAGAGACTTTAAGCGTTCCCAGTAGTCTCGCCTGCCTTAAAAGCCGTCGTCAGTATGCAGCAGTATTCTAGCCTGGGGAGAACAAGTGACTTGGAGAGTATCATCAGCAGCTCATTGTCACTTGAACGTTATAGTTATCCAGCCTATCATTTTCTTGCGGTAACGATAACGGCATTATTGTGATCCTTGAATATGTGATCATAAGAAGATAATTATGGAGGAACACTGTATCAGCTCTGTTAGCCCATACTAGGCACGTCTTTCTCAAACCCAGACCCTATAACAAAAATATTTGTCCAGCCCATTTTCAGTGCTACCCAAGGAATAAGCTTTGATAACCCAACTCAGACCTCTACAACACAATTGTAAAGTTATACCATGAATTAAGGAAAGATCTTAGACTTCACCTTACGAAACAGACAAAGCAAATGCCATTGTAATTATGGACAAGGTAGATTATAGTGGAAAAAATAAACGTTATTAGAAGAAGAGGAAAGTGTGCCCCTCAACTGATCACAGACTGGACCGTGATGACTGAGGATCCAACCTTGGCCACTCATGGCGCTCAGTGACCTACACGGGTTTAGTGCTTCATGAAATAACATTAATGGTAAGAAGGCAGCAGTTCCAGTGCAACGCCCAGGAAATCTGGTAACTCTTTAAGTAAGTTATAGAACAGTGATCAGGAGGCCCAGGAAATGGGTAACTTAAAATCAAGTTCCGGTACAGTACCCAGGAAATGGGTAACTTAAAATCAAGTTCCGGTACAGTACCCAGGAAATGGGTAACTTAAAATCAAGTTCCGGTACAGTACCCAGAAAATGGGTAACTTAAAATCAAGTTCCGGTACAGTACCCAGGAAATGGGTAACTTAAAATCAAGTTCCGGTACAGTACCCAGGAAATCCGATAACTTGAAATCAAGTTCCAGTGGAGCATCCAGGAAATCTGATAAGTTACAAGTGCTTCTACAAATGATCCGCTTCTGAATAATCTTTCCTCGGAGGAAATTAACTTGGGATTGTTCTTTGTGTGGGAAATAAAAGTTTTGGGTGGAGAATGCAGTGCTGGAGATGATAGTCTTGACGGGAGAAATAGCGTTGGAGATGGGGAATGCAATGTTGGAGATAATAATGATGGAGGGCGAAAATAGCGTTGGAGATGATACAGGGAAAATGTAGTTTAATAGAGTTATAAAGTGAGAATGTAGTGTAATAGAGAGTTATAAAGGGAGAATGTAGTGTAATAGAGAGTTATAAAGGGAGAATGTAGTGTAATAGAGAGTTATAAAGGGAGAATGTAGTGTAATAGAGAGTTATAAAGGGAGAATGTAGTGTAATAGAGAGTTATAAAGGGAGAATGTAGTGTAATAGAGAGTTATAAAGGGAGAATGTAGTGTAATAGAGAGTTATAAAGGGAGAATGTAGTGTAATAGAGAGTTATAAAGGGAGAATGTAGTGTAATAGAGAGTTATAAAGGGAGAATGTAGTGTAATAGAGAGTTATAAAGGGAGAATGTAGTGTAATAGAGAGTTATAAAGACAGTATATAGTGATAATGGTGAAAATTATATTAATTAAATTATAATTATTTTATTAACAAGTCAACATACAATGAGTGGAACAGTTCAATTATAACCCAGAGGCTTACACAGTCATCACAGCCTAGTGGATCATCACAGCTTAGTGGATCATCACAGCCTGGCGGATCATCAAAGCCTGGTGGATCATCACAGCCTGGCGGATCATCAAATCTGGTGGATCATCACACCCTGTCGGATCATCACAGCCTGGTGGATCATCACAGCCTGGTGGATCATCACAGCCTGGCGGATCATCAAATCTGGTGGATCATCACACCCTGTCGGATCATCACAGCCTGGTGGATCATCACAGCCTGGTGGATCATCACAGCCTGGTGGATCATCAAAGCCTGGCGGATCATCACAGCCTGTTGGATCATCACAGCCTGGTGGATCATCACAGCCTGGTGGATCTGGTACCTTTTCCCTAGGTAATGGTCACAGCGTGAGCTGCACAGTGCTTGCGGAAATGCTCTCTTAGATATCCATTGGTAGGGGTCAGCGCTGGGGAAATGGGATGTCAGGTTTGATTCAAGTTTCAAGAGGAGAGCAGCTCAAGTTCCTTGGATTGGGAACGCTTCACCTGCCTGTCTGTAGATCACAGTCACTTACACACCTCTCTTTTCATTTCCCGCATTTAAAGCTGAGTGAGCCATAACAAACCTCATTCCAGCAAATGATATGGTTAGTGAGAAGGGCAGGAGGTTGAGTGGAAGGGCTGGGGGATGAGTGGGAGGGCTGGGGGATGAGTGGGAGGGCTGGGGGATGAGTGAGAGGGCAGGAGGATGAGTGGGAGGGCAGGAGGATGAGTGGGAGGGCAGGAGGATGAGTGGGAGGGCAGGAGGATGAGTGGGAGGGCAGGAGGATGAGTGGGAGGGCAGGAGGATGAGTGGGAGGGCAGGAGGATAAGGGGGAGGTAGGGCAGGAGGACAGGAGAGAGGCAGGGCAGGAGAACAGGAGGGAGGCAGGGCAGGAGAACAGGAGGGAGGCAGGGTAGGAGAACAGGAGGGAGGCAGGGTAGGAGAACAGGAGGGAGGCAGGGTAGGAGAACAGGATGGAGGCAGGGTAGGAGAACAGGAGGGAGGCAGGGTAGGAGAACAGGAGGGAGGCAGGGTAGGAGAACAGGAGGGAGGCAGGGTAGGAGAACAGGAGGGAGGCAGGGTAGGAGAACAGGAGGGAGGCAGGGTAGGAGAACAGGAGGGAGGCATGGTAGGAGAACAGGAGGGAGGCAGGGTAGGAGAACAGGAGGGAGGCAGGGTAGGAGAGAGGGAGGGAGTAAAGGTGTTGGTAGTATGGTTGCCAAACTCACCGTCGTCTTCAAACACTCAATTGCGCGTTTCTTATATTTTCATTTTTATTTTTTTTTCTGCCTTAACTTTACTATCGTCTTATTCTTTGGCCCTTCGTCCTTTTTTCACCCTTCTTGCCCTTTGGCCTTTGTATCCCTTTCACTTTTATTCTTTCATTATTCTTCCTCTTTCTTGTTTTCCTGTTTTTTTTTTTACATTCACTTATCTATATCGTTGATGCTGCAGTTGTTGCCCTGCTGGTGTTGATGCTGCAGTTTCTGTCTCTGCTGTTGATGAAGTCTAGTGTGTGCTGGAGCCTGGTCTGCCTGAAGTCTAGTGAGCTGGAGGATGGTCTTCCTTAAGTCTGGTTTCCTGGAGCCAGGTCTGTTTGAAGTCTTGTGTGTCCTGGAGCCAGGTCTGTCTGAAGTCTGGTGTGTGCTGAAGTCTAGACTCATATGGTGTGACGTTTTATGTGTTTTGGGGGGTATGTCGCTTGACCAGTGTTGTGGTTCAGCTTCTCTTACATACTCGTTACTTATTATGCTTATTTTCTGGGCATACCCCTTTAAGGAAGTTATGATGGAAAGATCTGCCTTCATGACTCACTCGCCATGGGTACAAACCCCACACGTTCCGTGGTTTATCTGCCTTTATGCTAGCTAAGGATTCTTGATTCTAGGAATTAAGAATTCCACCCTAATCCTTGCATCAACCCTGATTATCCTCCATTCCTCCTACGCAAAATACTCTGTCACTTTTTAGACTTTAACAGATCTCCACGATCATGTTTAATTATAGTATTTTATATGAGTGTATTAGTAACCAGCTGCTGTCTAGTAAGGTACTGTTATTGTGGGATCGGGTTACGGAGGGGACGATCTCGGAAATCATTTGACTAGCGGTGGTGGTACTGGAATATTATTGCTCTTGTTTCTCTACCTATCCTCGTTATCTTGCACTTACTGGAAATAAACTCTAATAACACCTTGCCCCATTCCTGTAACCTATACGAGTCCACTCGTAGTGTTTTACAGTCTTTTCCGTTCTTTACATTCATAACCTCGAATCGCACAGTACTGTGTATGTATATAGGTGTTTCACATGCGACGAGTTATTTAGACCCAGGACCTACACTCTTGCAGAGCGGGAGACACAGTAGACGGGGCAAATAACCACAGTAAAAAAAGTGTAAGAACACAAGAACGGAGGAATATATTAGGCAGGTCCAGCAGAGGCCCACGCACACCCTGTCGTGTACCCGTCCAACCTTTCGATACATATTTGCAGTGAGTGGAGAATGAATGGTCCGAGGCTCTTCAACACCGTCCCTTCTTCACATATAAGGGGAATTATCGACAGACTCATGACTGTCTTCGAAGATGAACTTCACGAAGTTCCTGCAGACTGTTCCTGACAAGCCGGGTTGTTACGTACATCGGAGTGCGAGCCACGAGCATCAACAATGTGACTGATCAGGCCGTCAACCAGGAAGCTTGCTCAAGAGAGTTGTGGGGGAGATGATCCTACGAAACACTCATCAAGTAGGTGAATTTAAATCATCATTGCTCCCCACCCCGACGTCTGTCTCACGATTCTGCTTTATGAGTGTCAGGTACTGTTCATCTACAACTTACTGCTTTATGACCGAAGGAAGTTAGTAGCAACAGCCTAGGTATACTAGTACAAATACATACTCCTCTTAACAAGAATCTTCCTGAACTAACTGATGGTAATTTTAATAAGAATTTGAAAACAATGCTTATATGAATAGACGGTTTAATGAAACAACTCTCAGCTAAGTCAGCTGCCTTGCCTCATTTGTATAATTTGATAAGATCCATAAACCCGGCAAGACAATCATCAGTTCTGTGGTGTCTCTTGATAACTCCCGCAACCATCATCTCTAGCAGTATGTCCGCTCAGATGTGAATGTTACGCTTTTACCACCAAATACGACGCCTGATACAACCACTGGATCGAGGAGTGCCATTTAAGTGCCACTACACACGCAGGCTGGTGGAGAAACTCATCGCAGCAATAGTTGACCACCCAGACAGAGGAGCGTCAGAATTCTGGCCCAAATTTGACATTGCAGATGCAACAACCAACATGGAAGATGCATGGGATCAAGTTCCCCAGTCAGTAACAAATGTAGACTGAAGAAAAGTATGGCATAAAGTGATGAACAGAATTCCTCCTCCGTAAGCCATGCGTGTCGTAAGAGTCGACTAAAATGCCGGGAGCAAGGGGCTAGTAACCCCTTCTCCTGTATATATTACTAAAGTTAAAAAGAGAAACTTTTGTTTTTCTCTTTGGGCCACCCCGCCTTGGTGGGGAACGGCCGACTTGTTGAAAGAAATATATATACGTATATATATATATATATATATATATATATATATATATATATATATATATATATATATAATGTGCTGAATAGGTAAAACTTGCTATTTTGGCTTAAATAGTAACGCTCTTCTTGCCGAATAACGCAAGCGAAAATTTGTGTATTCAATAATTTCGCAAAAATAATTCTGAACCTAAAGATAAAAATATATTTCATTGTGTTTGTTTATTATTATATTATTGTAAACTTATCTAAAATACATTTAGTTGGCTTAGGCTAAATTAAATTTAACTTGTTATAATAACGTTAGGTAAGTTTTCTAAGGTTCTTTTGGTACAAAATATATTATATATGTATATATATATATATATATATATATATATATATATATATATGTCGTGCCGATTAGGTAAAACTGGTCAATTAGCAAGAACTCATTTAAAATTAAGTCGTTTCTAAAATTTTATCTTATACGTTTAAAGATATATTTTTTTCATTTATGTTAATGTAAAAATTTATAATTTTGTACCAAGAGAAACTTTGAAAACCTACCTAACCTTATTACAACAAGCGCAATTTAATTTAGCCTAACCCAACTAAATATATTTTAGATACGTTAACATTAATTTAATAATAAACAAACACAATGAAATATATTTTTTTCGTTATGTTCAGAATGATTTTGACGAAATTATTGCATACACAAATTTTCACTTGTCTTATATGGCAAGGTGAGCGTTGCTATTTAAGCCAAAATCGCAAGTTTTACCTAATCGGCACGACATATATATATATATATATATATATATATATATATATATATATATATATATATATAATATAATATATATATATATATATAGCTAGTGGCACAAGCGGGGGTGTGGTTATTAGTGTCAACAAGTATATCAAGAGTGTATATAAACCTCATTCTTTCTATACTTCTGAAATTTGCCGAGTTGTTTGTCAATGCTTTACCAAACTATACCATGCTCATTTCTTTTTTCTGTTGTCTCCATGCAGGTTCATTTGCTTTATCGATTAGTATAATTAATTTCTGTATCACTTTTTATTTATATAGTTTTCCAGTCAAGAGTTGTGTGATGCAGTCTGCCACTCCTCTGTGTCTCCTGTGACACCTTTCATCTCTCATCCTTGCCAGGCTGTCATTCTGACCATTTCTTCTGATGATTCTGTCTGCTAAGTATTAATGAGAAAGAAACTACACTTTCGTTGTTGCGTGGTTTGAAACAACACCATGGGGAGGAGAGCAAGGAGGGATGTGCACGAGGTGATGGACTCCACAGAGTGCGTGCGCCTGCGGGGAGCTGGGGGTTGGGGTGAGGAAATTGTTGGGGAGACAGGGGAGGGCTAAGGGTGTGGACACGCCAAAAACCTGCTTCTCAACAATAGTGAGAGCTTGTGGTGGAGGTTGCGTGCTTGGCGTGTTTACACTGTGTTGATGCATTGGGGAGGGGAGTGGGTGGTGGTGTATGAGGGAGGGAAGGGACGGAGGGAGGGATGAGTGAGTGAGCTGGTCGTACAGTGGCACCCGCACCCCCAACACCAGCAGTCCTCCCTGGTGCTCTGGCCAGCCTGTGAGTGTGGCACTCTCCCTGCCACTGCCGTAGTGGTGCCGCGTTCTCCGCTACCTCCACAACACGTGCTTGTGTCTCCTCTCTTAACTCACAAGAGGTGTTCTTCGCTCTCTAAAACTTGACGCTTGGTATAAAAAGCCACACAGGTCCAGCGATGATCATCTCACTGGTCACTTACCCAGTGTTCACCTGTACCCACACGCACGGTGTCAACACCCTCGGGTGTCTTTACACACACACACACGGTGCCAATGCCCTCGGGTGTCTAGATACACACGGTGTCTGGAAACAGGGTATCAAAACCCTCTGGTGTCTGGACACACACGGTGTCAACACCCTCGGGTGTTCGGACACACACTGACAACACGCTATATATTGCAAAATATATCCGGTATCACCATACTTTGTACCTGGACCAACACATGGTGTTAACACCCTCTGTGTACCTTTCATTAATCATGTTTGAGAGTGATACGAACGTTTGTGCTTGAGGTACTAAAAATTGCGAGCAAATGCGTGTTTACTTAATTGTCGAACGCAGTAGTAACCATTGATGTGCGCAGTGACGTGTTGTAAATATTCCCATTAATATTATCATACACACCGTGACTGCAATAAGTGCTGCGAGAGTGTGAGGAAGAGCTTGTGTAGCGAGTGTTGTATGGTGAGCAGGGTGGGAGGCTGGGTGATGTATGATCTCAGGGATGCTGTGGGCATCCCGCGGATCATGTACCCAGGTGAACCTGCTGGCTGCCCCTCCCCACCCCCCTCATCCATTAGCTGGTCCTTCAATACCACCTTCACCTGGCGACCTTGACCCCTTAGCCTCCTGTGATCCACCATAGTCCCACGCCCACGGAGGACACACCTACTGACCTGTATAACCTTATTATTTACGTGGCAGGGATGTCATCGTTATGATGGAACATAACAGGTAGTAGGTTAATAGACAGCAGCATCCACGGAGGTACTACCGTCCTGTCAAATAAATGTGATGGGAAAGCTGTTATTTTTTTTTTTTTGCACTTTGACAGGATTGTTGATCTTTTTCATGAACACGTAAGATGACAGGTAAATCTTACAAACTTCTACTGAGATTCAGTATACATATATCTTTACTTTCCTAAGTACTTCTTAATAGGTCTCAATCCTGTAATATGACCTTTCCAACCTAGGAGGCCTGGTCAGAGAACGGCTGTGGGGGGAGGGGGTAAATAATCCCCTGAGCTACTAACAGAACAGACAGACAATCTTAACATAGACTGGGACCCTCTATCCTTACACTAAGTTAACATGACTTCTTCAGTTGCAGAGACTGTGTCACGTGACGTGGTAATGTTCGATCCTATACTCCGTGAATAATGCGTTTCTGTTTTTATGTACATGTGTGTCCTTATATATTTATAATCTTCCATATACAATGTTTTAAATTGAGTAATACTGTTTGGTAATAATTGTATATGATAGGAAAGGTTAAAATTGAGCATTAACCAACATAAATGGCGACTTGGGCTCCTTTGTCACGAACTATCATTCACACTCTTCAAAATACATGTTTCTTCCCTCACACCTCTCATCTTCAAGAGGCATCTGTGTCCTCATCTTCTAGACAATATCTGATGGTCTTAATTATCAGGTATCTCTGAAGGGTTACCTTTAAGTGGTTGCAAGAATTTTTTATATATAATTTCTTTCTGCAAAGTTTTCTCTTATAATTTGAGAATGCCACATCAAATCGGCGTCAATTTTTTAACGCTGGGGTACAGTAACTAGGCAAAGGTTCGTACCACTATAGGCAAGTGCACCGACTGAAGTGGAAATATAAACACATAAGCAGTATAATGTGATCCTTTATTGACATCTCTTCGCCCACACAGTGGGCTTTATCAAGTCACAAACAGATCACATTACACTGCTTATGTGTTTATATTTCCATTGTGTCGGTATTTTATACCATTTATTTCCACCGACTGAAGTCTTGGTTCCCTTTTCTGGTATAAAACCGAATCCGAGGTCATAAGAGGCCACGAGGGAAGCTGGCAAATCAGTCGCACAAGAAATCGGAGGAAAATAAATATCCAAGCCCAGATGTACACACAAACAGTGCAAGAATTATTACTGACTGTTGAAATGAAAACCAAAAGAAACTACAAAATCAAATGAAATAGTCAAGTCTGATCCCATGAATCAGTCAGCAGAAAACTCGATTATACCTGGGGCATTTGTGAAGCTGGGCAGCCTGGTAAAATAAATAGAACATGTAAAAACCACCATCCAAAGAAATGTCGTAGTCACCTAAATTAAGGCATATGTCGTTTACAGGACTTGCATATATTTTCACCTAAAAATGTGCTAGTTCTGCTAATGAGAAACAATGGTCTGACACGTACTGTCCTGCATTCCACGTGAAGGAAATGAGACGAGTACACGTGAAGGGAATGAGACGAGTAAAGCCATGCTTGTCATACTGAATATACCATTTACAACCATACACACAGTAACGAATAAAAAAGGCATAATACCGTGAGAGGAACAGTATACAAACAATCCACACATGGAATAAAACTTATGACGTTTCGGTCCTACCTGGACCATTAACTAGTCACGCTAGTTACTAGTTAATGGTCCAGGTAGGACCGAAGCGTCATAAATTTTATTTTCTTATGCGCTGTTATTTGTGTGTACAAACCTTAGAGATATATTTTAGTGTGAAGGCAAGACAGCATCAGCATCTCGGAGCTATGGTTGCTCTTGTTGACACACGAGTGCCACTGATGCAAGTGCCAACAACTTTATCCTGTCCGCCCCAGCATAACAAATACTATTACATACAAGCTTGCAGACTTACATAATATTAAACCAGTCAGCAACTAAATACAGTTTATTAGTGGACCTCTCACAGTGAAAAACAATGATTTTAGCTTGCGCAGGTACCCACATTAAAGGCTGTTTTGACAATGAACTGTGGATAAATGGGCATAGTCTATTTAAACGCCACTGAGAACAGCAGACTATAAGTATGTGATAATCTGTATGATAAGAGTCGGTAATTTGCACAGTTAATTAACACCACAAATGATGTAATCCAGGTTATGGATGTGAAAATTGAAAATAATAATTTAAGTTATTGTTTTTGTATATAAAACACCAGATACAACTTGCCAACAGTTTAAAGATCAGCTGTTGAAAATCGAACACTGCCTTGAAAATCATTCAAGTCTGGTCTCAGACATACTGTTGCTGGATGACTTCTATTTAAGACTTCTAAAATGGAATATCGCAAATGTTTGTAGCAAAGACGGGCCTAGGAAGCAGTCTGGATGAACTTAAGACTATGTGATAAAATTCATATTAAGTCCGCAAATAATAGAACCGACCAGGCTAGAAAATACCATATATTTACAAATAAGGAGGATTTGGCATGGGACGTAATGGTGTTCAACACCGCACTCTTGGATCACACCCTAATTAAATTTCACATCTGCATACACGGTGAACCTGAACAGCCCAGCACGAACATTCATGAGGGTATATTCAACAAACTAAATTTCAACAGTAAAACACATGAACTGGGACCAAATAAACTGAAATACTCGTAACCTTGGAAGAGTGTATAACATAGACTTAAACCAGTGTCTCGAAATGATGCTACAGACACATACCGTAATAAAAAAAGAGAAGATGCGAGTTAGAAAAAGAGAGATGCTCCCTCTACAGGCAAAGACTATAAGTCACAGAACTGTTGAAAAACAACAAACTGCTTCAAGAATGAAGAAAAAGAAAAACATTGAGCTTAACCTGAATGACTCATACACCAGACGAGACAGAGGGAGTTAAAAACTGCTAATGAAATTAGCAGAAACACAGAATGCTTTTTCTCATATGTAAAATCCAAGTTGAAAAGCAGATCTAGTATTGGTTCCTTGCTTAAAGGAGATGCAACTTGCAATGATGACAACAAAGAGAGGATGAAATACTGAAGTCATTATACGACACTTATTAATTTGCATTGTCATTCAGTAGTGTGAATAATGTTTCACACTACTGAATGACAATGCAAATTAATTTTTCATGAATGAGACTCAAAACTCTGCCGATATTTCCATATTGTCTGACATAACTCTTACCACACTCATCTTCGAAGAAACTATTGATAGCATGCCCCTGCACTCTGCCCCACACCCAGATTTAAGGAACTTTATATTCATCAATAATTGCAAGAAACCACTATCATGTGCCTGAAATATTTAATTGAGAAGTCTAGACACAGGAGTCATCCTGCGGTCATGAAAAACCCCACTAACATAGCTTCACTCAAGCAATCATAAAAAAATGTAATGACCCTCATTATCAAAATGTTTGAAAGAGTTTAAATAAGCACCGTTTCTAAGCCCATTGATTTTACTACTGCACAACCCAGGCCATCAGGGTTTCGACCAGTCGGTTCTGCTTCTCGCAATTGCTGGAACATTATGACGTGGTCTGGAATACACTGAAAGATAGATCATCGTGTAAAAACGCACCAAATGCTTGCCAAAAAATAATGGAAAAGTTGGCTAATGAATATTTAACTTCCTGACAAACAGTAATGGTGAACAAAGTAAGATCAGAGGCTACCCCAGTAAAAAAAAAAATATTGCTCAAAGAATGTACTCACTCAAGTTTCTTTTTCATTGTCATATCAGACATAGACAAACACATGAATCATAGCACTTTATCCTTTACAGACGATACTAGAATTTGTATGAGAATGACATCCACTAAGGACACAGAAGATCTCCAAGCTGAATTAAATCAGGTTTACCAGTGGTCCCCAGAAAATATGATGCTCGGTGAGGGCAGGTTTCTATTTTCAGGAAAAGAGAAACCGGATCGTAATGTAAAACAGGCTTAAACCTCCCAGTAAATCGGAAGATTGGTGAGAAGGATGTGCTGTTATCATAACCGCTAGGAAAATAAATAGTCTGGAAAGTCAAAACCTTCAAAAACAATAGATGCCTAGTCAAAGATGAAACTTTCTTAAGTCACGTGTTCTCAAGAATGGAATATTGCTGTACTCTTAACAACTGTACGTTAATAATTTTTATTTGCTTAAAGTAAGCAGACTTGCAGATCTGTACAATGTAGAGAACCTTCCCTGCCCATATACATTCAGCCAAACAAGTCCCTTGAACTGTACTCGCTGGAAGGTAGGAGAAAATTGTTCATCATTATCTACACCTGGAAAATTCGGGAAGAATTGGTCCTAAATCTACACACCGAAATTACTTCCATCGAAAAAGAACGTGGCTCGGCAGAGGGGTACAAAATACCCCCAGTGAAAAGCAAGGAGTGCAATGAGTGCACTAAGATATAACCCAATTAGTGTAAAGGGACCAAAACTTTTCAACGCTCTCTCTTCATGCATAAGGGGAGTTAGTAATAGACCTTAGCTAGCTGTATTCCGGAGGGAGCTTGAGAGGTTCCTAAAGTCGGTTTCTGATCAGCCGGGCATTGGTGTATACGTTGAACTGCGTACAGCGAACACCGACAACCTGACTGATAGGCTGTAAACGGAAAGGGTTGGTCTGGGACTAGGCTGGGGAGTTACTCTGGTGCTAAGTTGCCATTTTTATTGAAGAAAAGCGGGTAGAAATTTCCATGTGATAATTAGTGGATGCATCTTTTGATTGGCTTCAAATCTGTAACCCGATCTGCATTAGAAACTTGTGTATTTGAAACTTGCATCCATTGAAGTAGAGAAGGCTGGGCTGATGAGATCCAGGGAAAACTTTCCTGGATCGCGCAGCTATTGTAGCATTTCTTTTTTTTTCTTTTTTTAACGGTTTAGCGTATATGAATAGGCAATTTTACCTTTTCGGAAACAAATTCTGTGATTAAAACTCACACTTTGATCGCACTTATCCGTCCGCCCTGTCACTAAGTACTGTCTGTGTTGTAGCTTCGCACAGCAGCAAGGAAAAAAATAATCTTGAGACGTGTGTGCCAGGCAGTTTCTCCTTGCCTGGGAAATGGGTTGGAATTGTCCATTAAACTTTCTTTTCCGACATTATTCATATCTTACCTCATTCTGGAAATCTTGTTTCATTCTACAAGTTTTATCTCATGTTCGAAATTTTACTTTATTATAGAAATATTGCATTATTCTGGTAATCTTACTTACTTTGGGAAATCTTCCCTCTGAAAATCTTACTTCCTCTCTGGGAACCTCTCTGAAATCTTACTTTTCCCTGGAAATCTTTTCCTCTAAAAAATCTTACTCTTTGATATCTCTCTTCCCTCCGGAAATCTTACTTCCCTCTAGAAATTTTAACTCCCTCTGGAAATCTTACCTCAGGCAGGAAACCTTACAACTCTCTGGAAATCTTTTCACTGGCAGGAAATCTCACCTCGTGGTCTAAGTGCCGAAATAACTCTATTTTCGTCGGAGGACTATGGGAGCAGCCGTAAATCCTAATTCCGCTCTCCCGAATGGAGGCGGAGGAGGAGCATTGTTAGGGGTGGCGGGGCAGTAATTGGTGGCGGGTGAGGTCTTAGTGTGATGTCCTCAGGAGACTCTCTCTGCAACTCACTTTATCTCTTGCAAATCAGGAACGAATTTCACGGGGAGTCTTTACTCGGCTATTTTTGGGATTGAAGAAAAATCTTGCTGAGTCGTTGTTTTCATCGCGTGATTTAACTTGGCTGGTCAAGTGAATGCGGCTGTATATGCAAGACGTTGTTCACCAGTGCAAAGGTTAGTTCTTTAAGGGGCATGTAAATTCCCACGTCTTCTAATAATATGTTATTTTTTCCCTATAATCTAACTTGTCCATAATATCGCATTTGCTTTGTCTGTTTAGTAAGGTAAAATCTAGGATCTTTCTTTAATTCATGGTATAACTTAACAAATCTTTGAGGACAATTGTGTTGTAGAGGTCTACAACACAATTGTCCTCAAAGATTCAGAGAGTATGAGGTTTGTTAGAAGTTACAAAATATCTCCATTGAAGAACAAGGGTGCAACGAGTACACTAGGAAGTGATTGTTGCTCATTTGGATTTTCTTGAAGCTATGTATGTAGGGTGTCCAGAACTTCCTCATACAGCTCAATACACTGCCCTTCAACTCTGACACTAAAGTACTTCCTAACATTGATGTGGCTTATTCATACTTTTAGTTTTCATTTGTGCCTCCTCATGTTAGTTTCCTCCTGGCCTTATCACCACATGTCTTATTACTTTATACTGTTTCCGGGTATCATCGCCCCAGTTGCCCGGTCCCAGACCAAACCTCCTGGTTGTTGCTCTGTTAGACTAGTTGTTGGTGTTGGCTGTAAACAGTCCAACTTGTGTGCGAAAGCCAGGCTTTCGCACAGTGTTTCTTTTTATTGGAAATACTTTACACTGTCTGGAAGCAAGTTATGATGTTAACCTCACCCCCTTCTGTATAAATTACTAAATATAAAAAGAAAAACTATACGTTTCTTCTTTTTCGGGTTGCCCTGCCTCGGTGGGAAATGGCCGTTGTGTTAAAAAAATATGATTTACCTTTCCTGCCTACGTTCCAAGCAGTATAGTCCTAAAGATTTCATTTCTCAAGATTTCAAACGTTCCCAGTAGTTCAGATGTTTTAATTTATACGGCCATTGAAGGTTCTCTGTATGTTTTCTATCTCTGATGTGTCTCCTGCCTTGAAGTGAGCCGTGGGTAGACTGTAATATTCCAGCCTGGAAAGAACAAGTGATCAGAAGAGTATCATAATTGGCTTGTCATCTCTTGCTTGAACATTTCAGTTATCCAACTTATCATTTTCCATGTCTTTCCTGCCTATATGAGTATCTTGCACATCGTATATCATGTCTGCTGGCTCTTCTCTCCTAAGGTTGTTTGGTTCAGTTCCTTTAATCTTTCGTAGTGCGTTCCCGCAGTTCCGGGTCTGCTCTCTTTCAAACCTTTGAACTCCCTCGAGCTTCTGAACTTGTTTGATCAGGTAGAGGCTCCTGCGGCGTAGTCCATGTGTTTTATGCAGGTCATGTAGGGATGGAAGGTCGATACTCGTGCTAATCTCGAGGCAGACACGCTACCTAACTACTCACCTTGCACGTTGTGCATAATGTCCCTAAGGATTCTGTATCAAAGTTCCTGAAGACTAAATTGAAACTAGTTAGCCTCACACATATCGCGTAAGTTATGCAGTTGATGTGCACCTCCCACAGTATTTTGTGCGTGAAATTCACTTCCAGAGCTTTCTCTGCTGATATTTGTACATTCTCTCCTCCCTGTCTGTAGTCGATCTCTAGTTGTCCTTTTTCTACACTGATTTTCATTACCTAGCTGATGGTGAGATCGAGTAGTTATTCACTTGATGACCCTAATAACCTCTTGAAGTCACCCCGGAGTCTGTCAGCTCATGGCCTCATTCTTTTCATTAGTGTCACATTATGCATAAAGGGAGATGGCAGCTTGCTTGCCAGTCACAGTATGTTTTTTAGTATGTTTTTCTCATGGCCCAAACTTTACTCCTGACCCCTAATCATACCACGGGCGGGGATAGAACGCACGATCAGAGTGTCATAAAACTCCAGACCGACGAGTTAGCCACTGGGCCAGCTAGCTCGCGTCGGTCTGGAGTTTTATGACTTTCTGATCGTGGATTCTAACCCCGCCCGTGGTATGGTTTGTTTGCAATCGTGTCATTACGATTTCGTGAGTCATGATGGCTACAATAAGATTCATCCAGCTAGTTATATTTATACACCATAGAAAGGTTAGCATAGGCACCACTGTGTCCACAAATGCAAGTTTTTACAGACGAATCTCCCGCCAGCGTGGCCGTGACGAACTCTAGCTCAAAGCCGTCATCATGACTCACGAAATTGTAATGACACGATTGCAGACAAACCATTCCACGTTGGTATGGTTTGCTTGCAATCGTGTCATTACGATTTCGTGAGCCCTGACTCCTCTCGAATCACCTTCACTGGCTTTTACTGGGGTCTTGATTTGCAGGCCTTGTTGTACCTATTCTTGAAATTGCGAAAAGAGTTTGTCTCCACTGTGAATGTTTTTAAATCCCTTGCAGATTTTTTCGCATGATTCCCTGTCGTTCACCGTGATAGTTCTTCCTTTCTCAGAATTATTACCTGATCCTTCACCGTTACGTTCCTTCTTGTGTGTCATGTGAAGCCGTTTCTGATTTTTTTTTCGTTTTTTATTCAATATCTTTTTCGAATTGCCTCTCCGCTTCTATTTTTATTCCCATGTAGTCATGTCAGGTTCATCTCTCCCTTCCTCAGTTTTTTTATATGCATCTCAAACCCGTTTTCTATATTTTTTGTTTTTTTACCGTTTGTGTGAAAATGCATGATCGATATTTGTGTGTACTCCCTGCGTGTCAAACCTAACTTAATGTAACCAAGAATAGAAATATCAAAATTTCCATGAAATTTCAAGCATGCAGGAAACACACGAATGGCTGTTCGTGAGAGACTGGCTGCGGGAATTAGAGAGCTAGTTGGCATCTCAGATTTTGTATACCTGGAGTTTACCTGGAGAGAGTTCCCACGATCTACTGTTCCTCCTCTTGTTCTGGCTGAGCCAAGTACTCTGTCTTTTTCCTGTTTTGTCTTCTAAAGTAAATTTCTATTGCTGCTTTAGGCATTGCGTATACTGTATTATTCATATGTATTTTTATCTTCTCACTTCTACTTCTCATACACTTCGTAATTCTTCCAGGAAATTGATTAATCATTCATAAGTCACTTTTTTTTGTAGTCTTGTTTAACGTGTATCTCACCGTCTGTCTATAGTCACACACACTTAAAGGTGTCAGTCAAGGACTCTTAAGGGGCAAGTAAGTTCCCCAGTCTTCTAATAACATGTTCATTTTTCCACTATAATCTACCTTGTCCATAATTACTATCGCATTTGCTTTGTCTGTTTCGTAAGGTGAAGTCCAGGATCTTTCCTTAATTCATGGTATAACTTAAGAAATCTGAGCAAAGCTCAGACCTCGGCAACACAGTTGTTAAGTTATACCATGAATCAAGGAAAGATCCTGGATTTCACCTTACGAAAGCAAACAAAGGAAATTCGATAGTAATTATAGACAAGGTAGATTATAGGGAAAAAATAAACATGATATTAGGAGACATGGAAACTCACGCGACTCTTAATCCAAGGAACTGGGTCGAGCCTCATTACCTTCCGTTTTACAGGCGATGTTTGATCCCATACAGAATTAACTCTTCTCCACGAATACAATAATGAAAGTAATAATCTGGAGTCCCACGTCGTGAGGATAATTAACACGACTCGCCAGTATGTCGTGAGTGACATCCTAAGGAAGCATAAATCTACTTTTTTAAGTAATACTTGAGATTACGTTGTTCCAGGGAAGCCTTGCTTGATTACTTCTGAACAATTTTGCTTGGAATTTTGGCGAGTTTCGTTTGGTTGTAAAATATCAACTTAGGATCTCAAATCTCTCTTCCTCTCTCTCTCTCTCTCTCTCTCTCTCTCTCTCTCTCTCTCTCTTCTCTCTCTCTCTCTCTCTCTCTCTCTCTCTCTCTCTCTCTCTCTCTCTCTCTCCTCTCTCTCTCTCCCCCTTTCTCTCTCTCTCTCTCTCTCTCTCTCTTCTCACACACACACACACACACACACACACACATTGAAAGCAGGCATGGTAGGTATCGACACTATTGATCGTTCGTTAATGGGATCTGTTCAGAATGAACTTTTAATTTTTTTTTCCGCTGACTGATCCTGTTGGAACGTTCCTTCTTCCCTTCCCTTACTGTTCAGATCAAAGTTTGTTCTCCATTTTGTTGTGTGGTTAGCAGCAACAGTGTGGTCAGCCCATGAACCACGAGGACTGGTCTGAGACCGGGTCACGGGAGTGTTGACACTGGATATCGTCTTCAGGTAACTGTTTGAACTTTCCGTTTTTTGAGCATAAGTTATTTGGTCGTATTCGACATTTTGCTCCATGACCATATTTGAACTTTATGCTGCATTAGTGTACTCACAGAGTTGTGTTTTCAGGGTCGACTCAGCTCCTGGCCCCGCCTCTTGACTATTATCGACGGGTTTTAGTACTTGTGGCTTCCAAGGCTGATAGAAAGCAGCCGCCGACGAGGTACTGACCATCCTCTCTTCCACTCTGACAGGATTCCTATGTAAAATGGCTGATAAATCCTCCGAACATCTTACATTCAGCATAAACTTCTTTGTTCTGTTTCTTATATCTTTTATTCCCATTGTACATGCGAACTGCAATAGGGTGTCTTAACTGACTCCTGGAACTCATCAAAGGTATATCAAAGGTATACGCCTTAAATGTCGAAAAGCTTTTCTTAGATTTGCCAGACGCTCATTTGCTGCATCAGTTATTTGTATAATGCTCATGCCAGGGTCCTTCTTGAATGAGGTTTGAAGCCTTTGTCTCCCTTACCTCCGATCTTGTACTCCGTCTGCAGTCTTCTTTGTTCTTCCTTAAACTTCATAACTTTGCACTTGCTGGGGTTAAACTCCAAGAGCCATTTGTGATACAAGTCCTGCAGTCTGTCCAGATCCATTTGTAGCCTTTCCTGGTCTTCGTCTGCTTGGACAGGGACACCTCTGACTCTATCCCATCCGTCATGTCATTTACGTGTGTGTGTATGTGTGTACGTGCGCGTGCGCGTGCGAGTGTGGTGTGTGAGCACGTATGCGTGTATAATTAGATAATGAAGTCCAAATTATTTTAGAAATTGTAATCGTGAGCCAAACGCTTCCAAATATCAAAGTAATCATATGTAACCAAGAACATGCTTATATCTACGGCAATAAAAAATCGCAATTTTAAAATTTATTTTTATTTTAAAATAACATTAACATCAGCAGGCCTGTAATATATAAAATAAAATCCAGCTTTAACAGTAGAAAATGTAATGGTTTATGTGCTTTAGGCCCTCTTTGAGTGGTTTATTGAGCGTTTATAGTGCGTCACCTCGCACTTTCCTGGCCGTTTTAGGAAGCCATTTGTGTGTATTAAGAATGTATGGTGACACATCTAAAGTGCAGCAGTGTTAACCGTGCCTCACCTGGCAGTGTGAGACTGTGTTTTCCTGTGTATACCCAGCAGATACTGTGAAGAAGAGGATATATTACGAAATGAGGACGATTTGGTGAGGTATGGAGGACGGGGTGGGCGTAGGTTAGAGGAGTGAGTGAATGGAGTGGTGGCGTAGGAGCATGTTGGAAGGTGGAAGAGGGCCTGAGGAAAAGGGAGAAATGTGACAGGTGAGTGGAAGGGTATTCTTCGAATTACTTAGAGTTCTCTCATGGAACATTATTGTGTTATATCAAACTTAAAGGCAGGTGAAATATCAGAGTTAGAAAAATATAGAGCGTTTATTGCTTTGAATTTGAAAGTCGCGTACAAGTGAGGTCAAACTGGCACCTGACTGGCGAAGACTTTAAAGTGAAGGTGCGCATTTTGCCTGTTTAACGTAATTGTATTTCAGGGAATTTTGTTTCATAGCTGATGCACAACCCGGTTATAAGGAGCTAAAAGGTATTGATGTCGTGTGTATTTGCACTTTCTTTATTGTGCATATTGTATTGTGTTGAGTTGTTGTGCACTCCTTTTGTACAAGAGCCAGATCAGCCAGGTTGAGAAGGCCATATGTAGACCTGCGAGCTGCTGCCACCAACAGTCTAGTTGATACGATAGTCAACAATTTAGTCTGGCCTAAGGCCGGTTTAGAGCCTAAAACAACTCTGGAATCAGGTCAAGAGAGTATCATAGTAATATAAATATAATTTTTTGCCACACTCTTTAATATTGCTCTCTATTAAACACTGGTGTTTAAATACTCATGGTTGCTCTTTTAGGTATAATTCTTACCTGAAGGTTACCTGAAATAATTCCGGGAGTCACCGTTTCAGCGGCCCGGTCCCAGACCAGCCTCCTGGTTTTGAAGACCTGATGAACAAGGCTGTTAGGACTACCCGCGCACAGTCCATCATATGCACCACAGCACAGCTGATCAGAAACTAACTTGAGGAACTTATCCAGTTCCCCTTTGATGACAGCTAGAGGTGTGTTGTAATTCCCGTTACGTATGAACGGAAGCTGTCTTGGTCATTTTACACTTACTGAATTATCTCTTAGTGTATTCAGTGTAGCCCTGGTTCTCACTGGAGGTATTTTGCTCCGTTTGCCAAGCTTCTTGCTTTCGTAGGGAATTATTTCAGTGTACATATTTGAGACCAATTCGTCCAGAAGCTTTCAGATGTAATTTATTATTTATCTTTCTCGTCCACATTCCAGGGGGTATAGTTCAATGTTACCAATAATTTAGGTGGTTACGTTAATTTATACTTGTAGTGATGGTTCTCCGTACATTTTTTTAGTTTTGTGATTTCTGCCTTAAAAGGGTGGTGATTAGTGCAGCAGTGTTCCAGTGTTGATGGAACAAGTGACTTAAGAGTATTATCATTGACTGGCATCTCTTCTCTGGGAAGTTCTAGTTATCCAACCTAATAATTATCTTGCATTTATGATAGCACCACTGTTATGGTGTTATTACCACTTTCCACCCCTGTTATGGCGTTATTACCACTTACCACCCCTGTTATGGCGTTATTACCACTTACCACCCCTGTTATGGTGTTATTACCACTTTCCATCCCTATTATGGCGTTATTACCACTTACCACCCCTGTTATGGTGTTATTACCACTTACCACCCCTGTTATGGTGTTATTACCACTTTCCACCCCTATTATGGCGTTATTACCACTTACAACCACTGTTGTGGTGCTCTGTTTAGTAATTTCAGTTTTTTATATATTCCATTCCATTATTTTTCCATATCAAAATAACTGAAATTTGTGGTCGTTGAACATCCTATTCTTTCTGTGACCCACTGTAAGATCATATTTTTATATAGTTTCATGGGATGTGAGAGTTTTCCTACTCTGGCAGGCCGGCCCTGGTCCAGGCTTGTTTGGTGCTTGCCTGGTCGATCAGGCTATTGTTGCTGGCGGCCTACTGGCCTACATATCCATCAGTCTGGTTTATCTGGCACTTGGCAGAAAAAAAATGTCTGTCTAGCTTCCTCTTGACTTCTATACTTGTTCTGGAAGTGTTTCTGATATCTTCTGATGAGATGTTTAAAAGTCTGGACCAGGATGTTGATAGTGTTCTCTTACCGTGCCCACGGTGCCCTTGTCCTTCACAAGGTTTATTCTGCTCCAGTATGTTATGGCAGTGTGAAAATTTGAGACTCCTGTAGGCCTTCAAATACTTTCCAACTATATATTATCATATATTTCTCTGAAGCGTTCACAGTAAATTAATGCTTTATTGGTTCTATGCGGGCCATAACTGACCATTGAATTTGTTCCAGGTCAAATATATTTCCTTCCCTGAAAGGAGCGGTCAACACCAAACAATACTCTAAGCAGGAGAGCACACGTGATTTGAATAGTGTCATCATTCACACTGCCTCTTGCTTTAAAAGTTCTCTCTATCTTTACAAGCAGTTTCCTGGTCGTCTTGTCAGTTGCCTTATTTTGTTCTTTGAACGAAAGGTTAGCTGTTATTATGACTACCAAAACTTTCACGCGTTCCTCCTTGTGTTTTGTATACAGTGTTCCTTTTGAGATCTTCATTCTTTCCAGACTATGCTTGTGTCTTCCTGAAGTTTTTCCGTGCCTTCTACCGAGGTGATTTAATCTTTCTTATTTTAGTATCGGAAAATGATATGGAATTTGTGGCGAGTGTTTTTTTTATCAGTGTCCGCTATAAGGATAAGAAACAGTAAAGGCGTCAGGATCGTTTCTTGTGCGTACAGATTTTTTTACTTTGCTTATGCTATATTTTTCTCTGTTTACTACCACTTTTTGTGTTCTGCTGTCAGAAAGTAAAACCACCATTTGCCTACTCTCTCCGTTATACCTATCGCCCTCATTTTGTGAGCAGTCACCCCATGCTGTGAACTCTGTGTACACCACATCTGCGTTTTGAGTTTCTTTCAAAGCCTCATTAATTCAATCATAGTGGTTTAGCAGCTATTATAAGCATAATCTTCCCGCTCTAAATCCATGCTGATTTTGGTTATGCATGTTTTGCTGTTCCATAAAATTTGTAATTTGGCATCTCATCACCCTTTCGGAGATTTTTATGATGTGTAATGTTAGGGCTACTGGTCTGTAATTTTTGGCTAGCGCTCTTCTGCCTACTTTATGCAAAGGGACTATGTCTGCACACTTTAAGGCCTCTGAGATTTCATCCAGATCTAAACTCTTTCTCCAGAAGATACTGAGTGCTCGTGCTGGTGGTATTTTCCATTGCTATATGAATAAGAAATTCTGTGAATCCGACCCAGGTGCTGCATGAATGGGTATGTTTTCTATTTCTTTTTCGAGTTCTATTGAATAGTGCTTATGTTAGTTATATGATCTGTGTGGCCTTCATAGGTAACGAAAACAATCTTCACCTTCCGCCCTGCCCAGGTTAAGATCAGTGTGGAGATTTACTGTGTTTACAATAAATGCCACTCTCGTAAAAATTCTAGTATCGTTTGCAGTGGATTGATACAGTGCTGTTATGTCCCTGTTGGATATGGATACAGTACTGTTATGTCCCTGTTGGATATTGATACAGTACTGTTATGTCCCTGTTGGATATTGATACAGTACTGTTATGTCCCTGTTGGATATTGATACAGTAGTGTTATGTCCCTGTTGGATATTGATACAGTACTGTTATGTCCCTGTTGGATATTGATACAGTGCTGTTATGTCCCTGTTGGATATGGATACAGTACTGTTATGTCCCTGTTGGATATTGATACAGTACTGTTATGTCCCTGTTGGATATTGATACAGTACTGTTATGTCCCTGTTGTATATTGATACAGTACTGTTATGTCCCTGTTGGATATTTATACAGTACTGTTCTGTCCCTGTTGGATATTGATACAGTACTGTTCTGTCCCTGTTGGATATTGATACAGTACTGTTCTGTCCCTGTTGGATATTGATACAGTACTGTTCTGTCCCTGTTGGATATTGATACAGTACTGTTCTGTCCCTGTTGGATATTGATACAGTACTGTTATGTCCCTGATGGATATGAGAATGTGAAGGATAATTGGGGCGAGTACTGTGCTTTGTGAAATAAGAGGCTTTCACTGTAGAGGTGTGTTTATGCCCAAATATGACTACTCAGGACGGACACACCACGCACAGTAAACTAACACCTTCCATGACAAAAATTATGAAATACATAAATTTATTTATGAAATAAAATCCTGAGACTACATAGACGCTGCTCTACTGACCTCGAACACAACAAGTAAGACAAATAATACTTTGATTAATGTGCTTGAGAAAACGCTTTTAAAAGGCATAATTATTGCACAGATGAGGAAATAAATTATAATCTGACGGGTGAGGGAGATGAGCGCGGGTGAAGTGAGGGAGATGAGCGCGGGTGAAGTGAGGGAGATGAGCGCGGGTGAAGTGAGGGAGATGAGCGCGGTGAAGTGAGGGAGATGAGCGCAGGTGAAGTGAGGAGATGAGCGCGGGTGAAGAGGGAGATGAGCGCGGGTGAAGTGAGGAGATGAGCGCGGGTGAAGTGAGGGAGATGAGCGCGGTGAAGTGAGGGAGATGAGCGCGGGTGAAGTGAGGGAGATGAGCGCGGGTGAAGTGAGGAGATGAGCGCGGGTGAAGTGAGGAGATGAGCGCGGGTGAAGTGAGGGAGATGAGCGCGGGTGAAGTGAGGGAGATGAGCGCGGGTGAAGTGAGGGAGATGAGCGCGGGTGAAGTGAGGGAGATGAGCGCGGGTGAAGTGAGAGAGATGAGCGCGGGTGAAGTGAGGGAGATGAGCGCGGGTGAAGTGAGAGAGATGAGCGCGGGTGAAGTGAGGGAGATGAGCGCGGGTGAAGTGAGGGAGATGAGCGCGGGTGAAGTGAGGGAGATGAGCGCGGGTGAAGTGAGGGAGATGAGCGCGGGTGAAGTGAGGGAGATGAGCGCGGGTGAAGTGAGGGAGATGAGCGCGGGTGAAGTGAGAGAGATGAGCGCGGGTGAAGTGAGGGAGATGAGCGCGGGTGAAGTGAGGGAGATGAGCGTGGGTAAAGTGAGGGAGAAGAGCGCGGGTGAAGTGAGGGAGAAGAGCGCGGGTGAAGTGAGGGAGAAGAGCGCGGGTGAAGTGAGGGAGAAGAGCGCGGGTGAAGTGAGGGAGATGAGCGCGGGTAAAGTGAGGGAGATGAGCGTGGGGGAAGTCTTATGTTAAGGACGTTGACTACCTGTTGACTAGTTCTTCCCGGCTCAGACCAACTCCTCTGATTGACGGCCAGATCAGTCAAGCTGTTGGTACTCGTTGAAGGCAGTCGTACATTTACACCATATAATTCATAAAAATTTTGATGAGAAGTTGTTGACAAATCTTAAGCCCTTTATGCTTATTGAGATATACTTTAGGGTACTTCATGTTTTTTTTTTTTTGCGCCGTATTTCTTGCCTTCCCTTAGAGTGTAAGGTCTTATTTTAATACGCAGATTTTTTGTTTATAAATTAGAGGGAGTACAATTTAGAGGTTTTAGGCGTTCCAACAATTTAGGTGTTTGTATTCATAACGACAGGGGAAGGTTCTCCCCATACTCTCTCGATCTGCATTTTCGCCTCATCTAAATGGGGAGTGGAGGGGGGTAGGGAGAGCCGGCAATCACTGTAGAACAATATTCAGTTGTAGAGTGTACAACAACCTGAATGAGTATCTGTATTGGCTTGGCATCTCCTGCGGTGAAGGTTCGTGAGTTATATAGCTTATTATCACAGTTCATATTACAGTGGAACCCCGGTTAACGAACACCCCGGAAATCGTGCAATTATGTAAGTATAATATTGTAAGTGCTTGTGGAAGTGTATTTTTGGGGGTCTGAAATAGACTAACCTAAATGACATTTTTTCTTAAGGATGTAAATTCGTTCGGTAATGGCACTTGAGCAGGCTTCTGCAATTAATTTTTTTCGTTAACCGGGGTTCCACTGTATTGTGTTTCCTGAAAATGAGGTCTCCGACGTGGTTAGTTCTTAGCTCGACATCCTTCCCATCCTACCTCATCCTCTCTATCCCTTTCCTCCTACATTGCACCCGTCACCCCATTATCTGCAACTACTACATCCACTTCGTCCGCATCCTCTATATTCTCAATTCACTTAATCTTCCTTCCTCATTTAATTCCCTGGTAGTCTTGCAAGAACTTCCCTATACTTCACCTGCCTCTTCCTCTGCCTCTTTCAAGAGGCAGTCTGAGCCGGTAAAACTGTCGTCGTGTTGCAACTTCCTCCCTCTTACCCTGATCAACCAAGGTTTTTTTTTTTTTTTTTACTTTTTCTTTTTGTGTTCTGGAGGAATGAGAAACGTCCGCTTCATTGAAATGCTGCTGGTGGGATGAAAACAAGAAGAGTTTTTATACACAGTCAAAGCAGCTTTTAGAAGCAGTACTGCTGGTGGATATTTGTGGGTTACTTCGGTGGTAATTTGAGTCTAGATGAGTAGAACACATGTACAACAATTTGATGTCTTTATTTTCGAAACGTTACGCCTTCCGACAAGCCTGGTCTAAGCCGGGCTGCGAGAGTAGGAAAACTCTGGAAGGCCTTCAAAGAAATATCAAAGATTTCAGTCGAATACTGGAGACAGTTGAAGTGATTGAGATGTACTGTCTCTTAGCCTTGATAGAAGTTGAGTCCATTATGTTGGTCAAAGTGTTGCACTTGTGCCTTATTCGTCTACTTGTCGGTATTGTATATTATTAACATAATGAATTTTAGTTTAGAAGTAAATCACTGTGATATTATTGGTGAGGTAAAGGTATCAGCGACGCAAATTTAAACAAGACGGAGGCGCTGGACTTTCTTCGACTTGTTGTGATTGTTTTTTTTTTCATGAAACTCGTGTGGATGATTCAGTGCAAGTGTTTGTGGAGGTTCGATACTCCAGCCGCTTACTGAGCCTCGCTCTTTGACCACTCAGGCTGTTAGTGACTGATATTTTTTAAAGAATAAAACGTGGGGTGTTCATACTCTTTACAAACACATGGTGAAGGCGGTACATGTAAAGGCTGCCACATGTTTCAATCCTGGGACGCCACACGGCCTGCATACCTTAGTGCAAATAACAGCTGCTCATTATTATACTCAAAGGCAGCTTGTTAAGGATACACTGTGGGAATGTGTTGCCTCCTACACTGAGTTAGAATCCTTTGATCCTCGAGAGTTTTATTTATGGTTGAAAGGGACAAGAAGGCTTTTCACTTAGTATAATAAATATTACGACGACATTGCGATGAGATAAATGGGTGGGTGGCCGCGGTAACCAAGATGACGGTGGTGGTACTAGGTACTTCAAGATGGTGACGGTGGTGGTACTTGGTACTTCAAGTTGGTGACTGTGGTGGTGCTAGGTGCTTGATGACGGGTGCTAGCAGCACACAATACACTGTAATCATCATAGATACAATTTTTTTATGCTATGTTGCAGAGCGTACTTATATGAAAGTTTTAAAAATATAGCTATATTTATTTATTGCCAATACTACTACAAGGCTGTGACATATCTGTGACAGGTTTCAAGAGTTACTGTACTCGCGCAGCCCGGCTGAGAGACCCATTTTATTCAGGACCGAATGAGTGTATCTCTCACTCAGGTAAGGTATAGGGTAGGGTGGTACCTGGCCTACAAGTACCTGCTATATATATTATATATCAGGGATCTTTCAAGCACTTGAAGTTCTCCTAATAGTTTAGATGCTTTCAGATTCTATATGAGCAGTAAATTTCAGCATATTACCTAGCTGGGGATCTCTTGTACCTTGAAAGCAGCTGTGAACCCCAGACAATAGGCTCCTTGCTGCTTCACGTCTTCCCATGTAGCCTCCTCTCTCACGTCTACACTGTTTTCACTTTCACCATTCACATTCCCCTTTTTTTCTTCGCTTTTTCTTCATTTTTCTCTCCCTTTCAATCTTCACCCTCCGTCCCCCTCTTCCTTCGATTTTCTTTTAAAACTATGGTGGATGAAGGTGGGTGTGGTGTCAGTGTTGGATTACGTGCTACCACGACCTCCATCACTCTCTTGGGCCGGGCTGACAACTGGGATGGAACCAGTTTCCTGATTTTGGTCAGTGTGGCCGGAAGATGAAGCAACCCGGTTTATCCTGCACGCTTCCTTACCAGTTACCTATTCCTTATCCTCGTTCTTATTTACTCTTTCCCTACTATGTTTGTCTTTCGCTTTCCTCTTTCTTCTAATCCACCATTCTCACGTTTGTACCTCATTTTGTCATTTTCCACTCTACACCTTTCCCCACACTTCACTCTTCCGTCTTCCTCTGCCCCTTTCCCACTCCCCCTAAATGCTTTCCTCCTCCTGTAGCCTTTTTCCCGTCACTCCACCCCTCACACATTTTTTTTTTATTTTGGCACCCTTCCCTACCTCCCTCACCCTTCCCTACCTCCCTCACCCTTCCCTACCTCCCTCACCCTTCCCTACCTCCCTCACCCTTCCCTACCTCCCTCACCCTTCCCTACCTCCCTCACCCTTCCCTACCTCCCTCACCCTTCCCTACCTCCCTCACCCTTCCCTACCTCCCTCACCCTTCCCTACCTCCCTCACCCTTCCCTACCTCCCTCACCCTTCCCTACCTCCCCACCATTCTTTCAACTTCCTCATCCTTTCTTTTCGTCTTCGGTCTCCTTTCTGTTCTCGCTTCCGTCCCTTTCTTCCGTTCCTCCGCAGATCCGCATTGTCGGATCTTTTACGAACACTGAATTCGTCGGACTCTGATCTGTTGTTGTACCACACATGGCTATTTTTCCCTGGAATACAACATCCAGTATGTCTGTTGTTGTACATCACATTTCCGTTTTAATTTTCCCCCGGATGCCACTTACGGCACTTACCTTCTTCCTTTCTTTTTACTGCTAGGTGAACAGGTTATAAATAAATGTTCCCGTTCGTCTCGCAGGACCCGGGGATTGAATTCGTTATCCTTTGGTTGTGCACCAAACGGTCTGACCATTGAGCTACAAGCAACCCTCCTGAAGTATTCTATTTTTTATATATATTCATGATGAGTTTGAGCACACTGTGCTGATACTTGTTACTGGAAGCCGTGCAGCACTACTGCCTTGGCTCCAGCATTTTACACAACAATGACACTCATTTGCATAGCATTTGTTCCACAGCAGGCGACTAACGCTGGTATCTACGGGTGCTGCTGATTTTGGTTTTATTTAACAAAACTGGATTAATCAGCTGTGTGATAGTACCATATTCTGCATGATAGTTACATTGTAGGAACAAAAGTAGTTCATCATACTGGGTCGATTTCATGTATGCACAGTGTTGAAATCTTTCAGCCAGAGGTGAAAGACTTCATTAGGGCAATTTGGATATCGTGAAGCACTCCATGAATTGAGGGTTCAGCTCCTACGAGAGCTTCGTTTTACCAGAACTGCAATTACTAAACCCTTCAAGGGTGGAGCCTAACATTGAAATTTGAGCTCTCCACTTCCTTTGATCAAACCTGACTGCCTCTCATTCCTAATTCCCCATGGATTGTATGACCCCTTATGGATTTGGCGCTTCTCCATCAATATAATAATAATAATAATAATAATAATAATAATAATAATGGAGTTACTATTATTTGGTCATTACCATAGAGATTTCCATCATCACAGCAAGGCAACGAAAATTATACATACGAGAGAAGAAAATACGTACATACAATATGTAAACAATCTTGGTTCGTGATTGTATTAACATCTCAACATTTTTAAATTATATTATATGCAGTAGTACTGGCGGGAGCGGGTGGGTGATGGAAAGGCGCATCTTTCTCCCACCCTCCTGACGTAAGGTACTCCCGCCCCGGCGAGGAGGGGCCGCGTCCTCCCCATCCCCGCAACGCTGACCCTTGACCTTACCCACCGTTGACGCAGAATCTATAAAGGTTGACGGAGGCGCTGTGCAGTTTTCCAACCCTGATTTGGATGAAGTTAATGAAACTTTGGCGCCAGTCGTTCTTGAGACTGAGGTAGTCAGTTCTGTGACACCAGTCGATCTTTAAGACTGAGGTAGTCAGTTCTTTGACACCAGTCGATCTTAAGACTGAGGTAGTCAGTTCTTTGACACCAGTCGATCTTAAGACTGAGGTAGTCAGTTCTGTGACACCAGTCGATCTTAAGACTGAGTTATTCAGTTCTGTGACACCAGTCGATCTTAAGACTGAGTTAGTCAGTTCTGTGACACCAGTCGATCTTAAGACTGAGGTAGTCAGTTCTGTGACACCAGTGGTTCTTGAGGTTGAAGTAGAGTTTCAGTCTTGCAGAGTGATGTAATACCTCCCACGTGCTGTCACTAGCGGGTTTACTCAATAAAATCTATTTATAGGGCTCAAGTATCAGCTCCTGGTCCCGCTTCATAAATTGCTTTGACTGGCATTACTGGTTTCTGATCAGGGCCTTATCATACCTACTCTTGAGGTTGTATATTTAGTTTACCTCTCCCGCTTCAGCATCTAACTCATTCCACTTTGTAACTCACCCTGACACTAAAAAATACTTCCTAACATCTCTATCGTTCATTTGTCTTCAACTTCCTCATGTGTTCTCTTGTTCCTGATCCTCTTAATATAAACACTGTAAACATGCTGCCCTAGCAAATATTCTCATAATTTTCCCTAGTTATCTTCTCTGCTGGTTCACTTCTCGCCTCTTACTTGACCAGGGAGGGGCGTCACACTAGAGCCACGTACTCAGTAGTTGGCCTGACATAAGTCTTGTATAAAGTTCTGAAGTATTCTTTGTTCAAGTTATTGATTGCTGTTCTGAGACTTGTTAAAATTATACTGTGATGGGTGGTGGGTGAAGATATGATGGGTGACGGTTGGTGGGTGAAGATATGACATGTGATGGTTGGTGGGTGAATGTATGACATGTGATGGGTGGTGGGTGAAGATATGACATGTGATGGTTGGTAGGTGAAGGTATGACATGTGATGGGTGGTGGGTGAAGATATGACATGTGATGGTTGGTGGGTGAAGGTATCACATGTGATGGGTGAAGGTATGACATGTGATGGGTGCTGGGTGAAGGTATGACATGTGATGGTTGGTGGGTGAAGATATGACATGTGGTGGGTGAAGATATATGTGATGGGTGGTGGGTGAAGATATGACATATGATGGTTGGTGGGTGAAGATATGACATGTGATGGTTGGTGGGTGAAGATATGACATGTGATGGGTGGTGGGTGAAGGCATGACATGTGATGGGTGCTGGGTGAAGGTATGACATGTGATGGTTGGTGGGTGAATGTATGACATGTGATGGGTGGTGGGTGAAGATATGACATGTGATGGGTGATGGGTGAAGATATGATATGTGATGGTTGGTGGGTGAAGATATGACATGTGGTGGGTGAAGATATGATATGTGATGGGTGGTGGGTGAAGATATGACATATGATGGTTGGTGGGTGAAGATATGACATGTGATGGTTGGTGGGTGAAGATATGACATGTGATGGGTGGTGGGTGAAGGCATGACATGTGATGGGTGCTGGGTGAAGGTATGACATGTGATGGGTGCTGGGTGAAGGTATGACATGTGATGGGTGGCTGGGTGAAGATATGACATGTGATAGGTGGTGGGTGAAGATATGACATGTGATGGTTGGTGGGTGAAGATATGACATGTGATGGTTGGTGGGTGAAGATATGACATGTGATGGGTGGTGGGTGAAGGTATGACATGTGATGGTTGGTGGGTGAAGATATGACATGTGATGGGTGGTGGGTGAAGATATGACATGTGATGGGTGGTGGGTGAAGATATGACATGTGATGGGTGGTGGGTGAAGATATGACATGTGATGGTTGGTGGGTGAAGATATGACATGTGATGGGTGGTGGGTGAAGATATGACATGTGATGGGTGCTGGGTGAAGGTATGACGGGCGACAGGTGTGTCGGGTTGAAAGTGAAGGTATGACGGGTGACAGATGTGTTGGGTTGCGAGTGAAGGTATGACGGGTGACAGGTGTGTTGGGTTGAAAGTGAAGGTATGACGGGCGACAGGTGTGTCGGGTTGAAAGTGAAGGTATGACGGGTGACAGATGTGTTGGGTTGCGAGTGAAGGTATGACGGGCGACAGGTGTGTTGGGTTGAAAGTGAAGGTATGACGGGTGACAGGTGTGTTGGGTTGAAAGTGAAGTTATGACGGGTGACAGATGTGTTGGGTTGCGAGTGAAGGTACGACGGGTGACAGGTGTGTTGGGTTGCGAGTGAAGGTATGACGGGTGACAGGTGTGTTGGGTTGCGAGTGAAGGTATGACGGGTGACAGGTGTGTTGGGTTGCGAGTGAAGGTATGACGGGTGACAGATGTGTTGGGTTGCGAGTGAAGGTATGACGGGTGACAGGTGGACAGTGACATATGTGACGGGTGGTGGGTGTGATGGATGGGTGTCGGGTAATTTGTGATGGACGGTGGGTGACAGAGGTGACGAGAGAGGGTGTGACAGGTAAGACGGGTGGTTTGTGACAGGTGGAACAGTTGAAAGATGTGATAATTGTGCTGACCTGTAGAACCTCTACGATGCCTCAACGATTTATTGACTTGTTAAAGAGCGATATTGCTCTTCTTACTCCCAGGCTCCGTGTATAGAGCCCAGGCGACACGTGTGTATAGGCTCCTTGTTTAGAGCCCAGGCGACACGTGTGTATAGGCTCCGCATATAGAGCCCAAGCAACACGTGTGTATAGGCTCCGCATATAGAGCCCAAGCAACACGTGTGTATAGGCTCCGCATATAGAGCCCAAGCAACACGTGTGTATAGGCTCCGCATATAGAGCCCAAGCAACACGTGTGTATAGGCTCCGCATATAGAGCCCAAGCAACACGTGTGTATAGGCTCCGTGTATAGAGCCTACTAGCTGCCTCATTCACCTAAAATAAGCATGATAGTGAAAAATAGCTTCGTGGTTTGTGTGGGAAAACAACCCAGATTGATAGTGTCAACATTTCAACTTACCGTCATTACAAGTGTTGCCACAAGGTGGTGTAAACAAACGTACTGCGCTGCCAGTCATATGAATGTATAGCACATACAATTATGTACGGTACATAATACTTGATAATGATAATAAACCATTATGTTACTCGTTTATGTATTCTACTTTTTGTAGTTATTCTTGAGTGTACTTTTTCTACTTAAAAAAAAAAGTTTACTGTAAAACAGTATGCGGTGTTATGCCGGCAGCAGCTCATACATCTCGTGTTTACCGCATATCTTGATAGCATCACTTTCCCTTGTGCTTGATTTAATCTCGTGCATTATCTGCTTACAAGCAAATCTGTGATGAAAAACACAAACCATATAGCCTAGGTGTGTAGTAGGCTATACCATCTAGGTTTGTGTAAGTACACTCTATGACATTCGCACAACGAAATCGCCTAACGACGCTTTTCTCAGAACATATCCCCATCGTTAAGCGACGCATGGCTATATATATGTGCGCGCGCGGGGTGTGTGTGTGTGTGTTTATAGAGAATGGTGTGAGTCCTGTGGGGAAAAAACCTTATTAATGAGATAGATCAGAGGTGAATGACCAGACTGGTTAAAGCTGACAGGCAGGCGACACTAACTCAAATAGCCACTGTTTACAACAGTGGTATGTAGAAGAGCATGTCTGAATGCACATCACATGGAACCTTGAAGTTGACTGGCTTCAGCAGCAGACCACACAGGGTTCCACTCCTGTCAGCTAAGAACAGGAAACTGAGTCTACAATGGGCACAGCCTCACAAAAACTGGACAGTTGATTAGACAAACGTTGCCTTGTCTGACGAATAGCGATTTACGCTGCGACATGTAAGAATCAGAATTCGGCTGGCACCTTTGATGATGTGGCGGAATGGGAGATTAACAGCATTAATGTGCAGCCGATAAATCTGCAGCAACTGCGTGATGCTATCATGTCAAATGGACCAGGATCTCTTAAGGAATGTTTTCAGTATCTTGTTGAATCCATGCAACGAAGAATTCAGGCTGTTCTGGGGGCAAAGGCGGGCCTTACCCAGTATTAGAAGGGTGTACCTATGAAATATATGTAGCAGAAATTAAGTAAAACAAATTACTTAAAGATTGGTTAGGTGAGGTTTCTGAGTTAGGTTTATCCCCATAATATATATTTTTTTAATCATTGTCATTGAAAAAATATGTCTTTAAAAAAAAATTAGTTAAAGTTAAATTTTTAAGAGAGTTCGGCCTATTCGGTAAGTTCCGCTTATTAGGCACGACATATATAGATATATATAACTCATACCTGATATTTTTCAGACATTTGAGGCACTAAAACAGTGTCAGCAAAATCACTGTTGCCTAAAATATAATTCTTTGAAATAGATCTGAAGTTATGCAGTTGAAAACAAAATAGAAAGTGAAGTAGAATAAGAGTGAATAAATTAGATAAATATTCCTAATGTTTTTGAAGGCTGCTGGTACTTTATCAGTCATTAACGCAACTGGATATCTCAGTAGTGTCTTATCCAGCTTCGAGACGAACATCTAAAATAAAATTAGGTTCTTAAAAATCTTAGTTTTAACGAAAACGTGGAATTAAGTAAAGTAAAGGAATCCAACACGATAAGGATCTAAGATAATTTTATGTGACTGAAGAAAAAAATAATGTTGAGTGATATCAATAACTATTCTTAAGTTAACTTAAGCCTTCGCAGCAAATGTTGACTCTAATTTGAAGATAATGGGTCTAAAAACCATCAAGAATTGATCAAACGGTTGTCAGATATCAAGACAACACTCTCATACATATGCAGATTAGCTAAAACACACAAGGTTAACAATTCAATGAGATCAAAGAAATTCAACAGAGTTTGTTTTAAAAATTGGTGTAAGTGCTTCGTCAAAATGTTTATTTCGCTAATATGAAATATTTCCGGTTCTTGCATTCAACTGTGTCCACTTGAGAGTTAAACTGCAGAGTGTAAGTTCATGGTGCTGTTAATTAGTATTGATGTGAACTACGTGTTTGCTAAGGTTATTATGCATTATTTACATGAACTGAAAATATGTAATTAGTTTCTGCATACATTTCTGATCAGCCAGGCTGTGATTGCTACCAAGAACATGCACACATTAACCTGTGTCACTCTAATACTATATTAGAATAACGAAGTTAATGTGAGCCGGGCTGATCAGGAATAGTTTGCTGAAACTGATTACATTCCTGTTTGATAAATCAAATGGCTAACAGAAGCATAACAGAGAATTGTAGTAATTTGGGATAATGTACCTTATATCTCCTTGCTTAAATAAATTGGAAAGATAACCACTCAAGACGAAATCTTTCTCCTGTTAGTAAGCAAATGTAATTTATTTACGTTGATGGATCTAAACACGAGTCCACTGGGCAGGGCTGCTGCTGCAACTTGCCGCTGCTGTGGATAAGAATTCTATCCACCATGTTGAGCAAGGCATAACAAACTATCAGTTTGGCTTCTGCATTATAAACTGAACTATTTCTTTCCTGTTTTATGGTTAATATATAATTAGCGACTGTCATTACTGAATGATCTTGGCTCGCATCATTCACATAACATGCTTATTGCTGAAGCTATGTTTTGTATGTACGAGCATTTACAAAAATCGAAGAGAAAGGAGTATATGTGGAATTGTGATGGATTCCATCCCACACATCCATCTCCATGTAGACGCCAAGAAATTCGTGTGGTACCCCATGTAAGATGGATATGGGTGCCCCGGTATATTCGCTGCATTTGCAGGTAAAAGTGTATAACTTGTCATTTGGGTATTTTGCACTGTTTACCGTGATTTCTGTTTTTAATAATTATTTTTATTATTATTTCTATAAAGTACAGTATACAATTGATTTAGGAATATTTGAATTATTAGCCTCCTTCATAGAAAACCCATGGTTATGGCGAGCATTTACAGCAGCCTAGAGATTGACTTATGACTATACTGGAGGATTAATTAATTTGGATTGCAAGAATGCTAAAGTTTGCCATCTTTGATGTTGGCTCTGACACTTCGCTTTGTGATTATGACATTTTGGGATTTTTTTTTTTTGTAGAACAATTTGTTGTAATGTTTGTAGAGGCTATTACAAATGTTTGTCAAGCACAGATACTTATCTATATTTCAGTATTATTGTACTGGACATACAATAATCTGAAGGCCCATACAGTGTATAGCATCTCGAGCGAAACTTAAACTATACTGCACTCAAAACTTAGTTAATTTTTTTTATTTTTCGTATTTGTTCTTTAAGGCTCTAATGCACAGAATTAGTTGGAACTTAACAATACATACAAAGTTCATTCTTAAAAATGTCATATTAAAAATATGATTGTCTAGTTTAACATAGTTGTGGTAGTTTAACATAGTTGTGCTAGTTCCATAAATTACAACACTAAATATAATGATCTAGTTTATATCTACTGTATCTTACAATATATGAGAGTTGAAAGAAAAAGCTGAAAGAAGAATAGGGATAAGAGTGGATTAAAACCATCAAGTTTCAGGATTACTTTATCATAGTATATTCTATCAAGATCATATAAAGTAAACAGATGCTTTTTCAACAGCACCTTTGACGCGGTTGACAGATATGAAACCTTTTCAATCTTTAGACAGAAAGTTCCAGATTTTAGAGCCTTTTTTGCGCATTGAGTTTTACTCAGGTTCAGTTGAACACGGGGGGAGAGAGTGGTATGAAAGATATTTTTTCTATCGTGTATTATGTGTATGAGTTGTGTTGCAGCTATCAAGATTGTCTTGTATATAGTGCGGTCTTGTATATAGTGCGGTCTTGTATATAGTGCGGTCTTGTATATAGTGCGGTCTTGTATATAGTGCGGTCTTGTATATAGTGCGGTCTTGTATATAGTGCGGTCTTGTATATAGTGCGGTCTTGTATATAGTGCGGTCTTGTATATAGTGCGGTCTTGTATATAGTGCGCATATAAGTATGAGTGAATAAGTTTAAACTTCTCAAGAGTGGAGGTTAGTGTCTAGCACTAGATTGTGTGACCGTTCGTACAACAGCATTTTGTTGTGTTACTGTTGGCTTTGATCTGCTGTAGTGTCCCCAGCACAAATACCTTAGATGAGATAAGGATATATTAGAGAGTAGTACAGAGTAATGCTGTTTGAGGTACATAGTTATGTATCTTAGAGACGATGCTTACTGTCTTGGAGACCTTTGTTATGTGTTGTGGGTGTTGAATTTCAAGCTGCTGTCAAGGTATAGACCTAAGAATTTTCCCTCGTTTTGCCTTACATTGCGAGAACGGTTGATCATTATATTTAGTTGGACATTTGCAGCTCTGTTCCCAGACATCATGTAGAAGGTCTTGTCAATATTAAGACTGAGTTTATTGGTAGTCATCCAGTTTTTATTGCTTCTTTTTTGTTTTATGGAGGAGGAGAGAAAATTTGTGTCAAGCAGTGTACGGAGAGACTAATATATATCTTGAAATCTTGCTGTCCTCCATGGATATCAGTTATAAAGATTCGTGTGACATCAGCGAAAAATGATATAGCACTGTGATTTATATTTGTTTTGTCAAATATAAGGTAATAAAAGAATCAGAGCTAGTACTGTATTGAAGTTCAGAGACATTTACTGTGAAAGCCTTTGAGTTAACGCGTCTGCTTGTTACGAAGTTGAAGATCACTCTGCCCCTCAATCCAATTAATCTCTTGGTACGTATTCTGGCTTTCACTTTTTCCCATAATTTTTTCTCTAGAGACGAAAATATAACGTTGGTGTTCCCAGGAGAATTAGCTTGGTCCTGGAGGATAAATTCCTAGTATGTTCAAACTGCGTGAGCTTGTGAGTGCACAGCTTACATCTCCTGACCTTCATTCATAGAGGAAGGCTAAATATACACTCGTCTCTGCTGGCACCCCTTACCTCACACCTCTCATCACCCGTATTTACCTTCCTATCCTCTATGCTCCATCCTTACCAATTTCTTTTCTTTCTCATCCTGCATTCTTCGTTTTCCTACTTCCTGTTCTTTTTAAATCGATCTTTTCATACACTTACATCTTTTAATTTCTTCTTTACCTGTTCTCGATAACATATTTCTCCTTTCTTTACCTTTTATCCCCATTCTTTATCTCAATCTTATATTATTTTACGTTCTATTTCTTTTATCTACGCAGTTATCTTTCTTATTTTACTTTTCATCTTGTATTTTTCTATTTTTCTGTGACTTTCTTACTGTCTTTTATCAATAAACCTATATTTTCCCATCTATCCTACCAATTTTTAACTCGATAATAATTCTCATTCTCTCTCTCTCTCTCTCTCTCTCTCTCTCTCTCTCTCTCTCTCTCTCTCTCTCTCTCTCTCTCTCTCTCTCTCTCTCTCTCTCTCTCTCTCTCTCTCTCTCTCTCTCTCTCTCTCTCTCTCTCTCTCTCTCTCTCTCTCTCTCAACAAATCACCAGGAGTCAGTCAGCATGAATTACCTTCACCCAATCAACAGAGGATGCAATCATCGGTCATTTGTAAATAAAGTCAAAAGGGAACACAGTCATTCACTTAACAGATGTCTGTTAACCAGCCAACATAAAACTTGATCCGTCAATATAATTATTATATGTACTGTATTTGAAGGCGATGTATGTGTGGGTGTGTTAGGGGGGAATTCTATCGTATTTGTTCTTGAAACTAAGTATGAGGCTTACCCCCACCACTTCATCGAAGTCATTCCACTTCCCGACTACCCTGAGACCGAACAAATACTTCCTGACATCCCAGTGACTCATCTGTGTCTAGCTTCCAGTGCCCCTGAGTATCTGTTTCCCGCCTTTCAGTCTGTCCCTGTCTGCCCTAGCAATTCCTCTTGAGTATTCTGTATGTTATCATGTCTCCCTTAGTCCTCCATTTTCCGTTTACTAATCTCGAGACGCTTCCTGGTTATACTCAGTTCTTCACTCTCAGCATATACACATCGAGAAGAGTCTCTCTCTCAGAGTATATACAATGAGAATTTACTTCAAACCCTCTTTTACAGGTTAGTGTCCGTCACTGCAGGTATAAAGATTTTCCGTCCAGTCTTAGTGAGCCTTGTGTAGTCTATACGCTTTAAGCTCTATAAACCAACCAAGCAACCAGTCTCAATCAAGAGGAGTCTTCCTTCGTGGGTCAATAGAAGCCCCAGTGAGCGGTTTTGTCCGGCAAGAAACGTCAAAAGAATGGTGTTGGCAGGCAGCAAGGTGCAGTGTTTATCCAGGTACTTGGCCCCCAAGGTGTTTGTTTACATCCTAGTTGGGGAGGTTGGAGAGGAGCTGAGGAGAGGAGAAGCTTCTGGGGTTTTACTCTGGTGAGGGGGAGGGGTAGCGAGAAGGCTTGCAGATGGGGGAAGAGTTGTAGAGAGGGCGACTTCCGGGGTGTTACTGAAAGGGGAAGGGGCAAAGAGAAGGTTTCCTGGTGAGGGAAGTTGGGAGAGGGGCGGCTTCTGGGGAGTTAATCTGGTGCAGGGTAGGGGCAGAGAGAAGGCTTCCTGGTGGGGAAGACTAGCTTGTTACTAACAGATCTGGCCCAGAACCGGACTACGAGAGAGCACTCCGGAAACCCAGCAACACCGCCGCCACCAAAACCACCACCGCCACCACCACTTCCACCACCACTTCCACCACCACTTCCACCACCAAAACTACCACTTCCACCACCAAAACTACCACTTCCACCACCAAAACTACCACTTCCACCACCGAAACTACCACCAAAACCAAAACCACCACCACCACCAAAACCAAAACCACCACCACCACCACCAAAACCACCACCTCCACCTCCTCCCCTCCTCTTCAAACTCCCTTCTCTACACTTGTACCTTACTCCCCACTCCTTGCCATTCTCTACACCTGTACCTTACTCCCCACTCCTTGCCCTTCTCTACAACTGTACCTTACTCCCCACTCCTTGTCCTTCTCTACAACTGTACCTTACTCCCCACTCCTTCCCCTTCTCTACACCTGTACCTTACTCCCCACTCCTTCCCCTTCTCTACACCTGTACCTTAACTCCCCACTCCTTGCCCTTCTCTACACCTGTACCTTACTCCCCACTCCTTCCCCTTCTCTACACCTGTACCTTACTCCCCACTCCTTCCCCTTCTCTACACCTGTACCTTAACTCCCCACTCCTTCCCCTTCTCTACACCTGTACCTTACTCCCCACTCCTTCCCCTTCTCTACACCTGTACCTTACTCCCCACTCCTTCCCCTTCTCTACACCTGTACCTTACTCCCCACTCCTTCCCCTTCTCTACACCTGTACCTTAACTCCCCACTCCTTGCCCTTACCTTTGATATACCTTTGAAGAGTTTCGAGAGTATCTACTCTCTGAGCCCGGCCATGGGCCAGGCTCGTCTGGTGCTTGCCTGGTCAACCAGGCTGTTGCTGCTGGAGGCCCGCTGCCCCACATATCCATCACAGCCTGGTTGATCTGGCACCTGGTGAAGATATTTGTCCAGTTTCCTCTTGAAGGCTTCTACACTGGTTCCAGCCGTGTTTCGGATATCTTCTGGTAAGATGTTGAATAGTCTGGGACCCCGGATGTTAATACAGTGCTCCCGTATTGTCCCCACCGCACCCCTGCTCCTCACTGGGTTTATTTTACACTTTCTCCCATATCTCTCACTCCAGTATGTTGTTATGGCAGTGTGCAGATTTGGGACCAGGCCCTCAAGTACTTTCCATGTATATATTATCATGTATCTCTCTCTCCTCCGCTCCAATGAGTACATGTTCAAGACTTGAAGGCGTTCCCAATAATTTAGATGTTTCAATGGCTCAATGTGAGCCGTAAACGATCTCTGGATTTGTTCCAGCTCTGCTATTTCTCCTGCCCTGAACGGGGCCGTCAGCACTGAGCAGTATTCTAAGCCCGGCCCATGGCCGGGCTCAGAGAGTAGATACTCTCGAAACTCTTCAAAGGTATATCAAAGGTATACCATAGGCATTATTTCCCTTGTTTTGAAAGTTCTCAATACCCACCCCGTCATCTTCCTGGCTGTTGTGATCTTTGTCTTGTTATGGTCTTTAAACGACAGATCAGCAGACATAATTATTCCCAAGTCCTTTACGTGTTCCTTTCGTTCTATGTGGTGACCCTCTTGCGTTTTGTATATAGTGTTCCTTTTGAGTTCTTCATTTTTTCCATACCTAAGCAGCTGAAACTTATCACTATTGAACGTCATGTTGTTCTCCACTGCCCATTGGAAGACCCTGCTTATGTCCTCCTGTAATTTTTCAGTGTCCTCTACCGTAGTGACTTTCATGCTTATTTTAGTGTCATCTGCAAATGATGATACAAAAGTGTGCTGGGTGTTTTTATCTCTGTCTGCTATGAGGATGAGAAACAGCAGAGGTGCCAGGACAGTGCCTTGGGGCACTGAGCTTTTGACCTCGCTGATGCTGGATCTTGCCCTGTTCACTACTACGTTTAGTGTTCTTTGTGTTACGAACTCAAAAATCCATCTGCCTACCTTCCCCGTAATGCCTATGGCCCTCATTTTGTGCGCTATCACTCCATGATCGCATTTGTCAAACGCCTTTGCAAAATCTGTGTAAATCACATCTGCGTTTTGGTCGTCCTCCAATGCCTCCGTAATTCTGTCATAATGGTTCAGCAGCTGTGACAGGCATGATCGACCCGCTCTAAAGCCATGCTGGTTCGGGTTATGTTGGTTGTGCTGGTCCATGAACTTTGTAATCTGCCGTCTCATCACTCTTTCAAAGATTTTTATGATGTGAGAAGTGAGGGCTACTGGTCTGTAATTTTTAGCTAGTGCTCTACTACCTCCCTTATGCAATGGAGCTATGTCTGCACTCTTTAAGGCCTCTGGAATTTCACCTAGATCTAAGCTCTTTCTCCACAGAATGCTAAGGGCTCTTGCTAATGGTACTTTGCACTGCTTTATAAATAAAGCATTCCATGAATCTGGTCCAGGTGCTGAGTGAGTGGGCATGTTGGCCATTTCTTTTTCGAAATCTATGGGTTTTGTGCTAATGTCGGTTAGGTGGTCTGCGCAGCCTTCTGCTGGAGTGAAAAATATTTCTGCATTTTCTACCTTGCTGTCATTTAGTGGGTTGCTGAACACTGACTCATACTGTTCTTTTAGAATTTCACTCATTTCCTGTTCATCGTCCGTATACGAATCTCCTCTCAATAATGGTCCAATTCTACAGGTAGTTCTTAGCTTGGATTTTGCATAGGAGTAGAAATATTTTGGGTTTCTTGCAATATCCTGTATGGCTCTTTGTTCCCTTTGTACTTCTTCTGTCAGGTATGACATCTTAAGTTTGTGCTCTAATTCCGTGATCTCTCGGTTAAGACTATCTCTCCTCTGTTGCAACATAACTGTGTTTTTCAGCAATTCAGTAACCCAAACCATACCACGGGTGGGGTTCGAACCCGCGGTCAGAGAGTCTCAAAACCTAGACCGTCGCGTAAGCTACGCGACGGTCTGAGTTTTGAGACTTCTGACGGGTAACCCACCTGTATGTTTGTTTGCAATCGTGTCATTACGATTTCGTGATTCAGTAACCCGTTTTCTTCTCCTGTACCATCTCCTACGCTCTCTCTCTATATCTGATCTTCTTCGGGGTTTCCTCAATGGTACGTGTTTCATACATACCTTGTATGCTTCTGTATTCAGCTTCTCTAGGCACTGGTGGGGATTTAGGGTGCTCATGTCTGATTCCCATGATATGTCTGATAGCTCTTGGTTTATTTTTTCCCAGTCAATTCTATGGTTATTAAAATTAAACTTACTGAACATTCCGTCTCTAACATTAGTGTCGCAGTTCCCTAACCCTGAGTTAATACTAGTTTGAACTTCTATGATGTTATGATCAGAGTATATTGTTTTTGTAACTGTTATGTCTCTGATTAATTCCTCGTTGTTTGTGAATATAAAATCCAGGGTATTTTCATTTCTAGTGGGATCAGTTATCTGTTGGTTTAGTGAGTACTTTTCACAAAGCCTCATTAGTTCCCCTTCTCTACACCTGTACCTTAACTCCCCATTCCTTGCCCTTCTCTACACCTGTACCTTACTCCCCACTCCTTCCCCTTCTCTACACCTGTACCTTACTCCCCACTCCTTCCCCTTCTCTACACCTGTACCTTACTCCCCACTCCTTCCCCTTCTCTACACCTGTACCTTACTCCCCACTCCTTCCCCTTCTTTACCCCATGTCCTTTCCCTCTCCTTTATCTCCATCAGGAAGCCTGGTCTGGGACCGGGCCGCGGGAGCGCTGACCTCCGGAAGCGACTCCGGGTAAACTCATCCCCCTTCCCTCATCTTCGTTTCCCCATACACCTTCCCTATGTATTAATGTTGGTAGAATTACCGACAATATGTTAGGTAAAAAGGACACTAAGTGACACTAATGTGACATTTTATTGTGGCAACGTTTCGCTCTCCAGGAGCTTTATCAAGCCGTTACAAACAATACATGGACACCTCACTCTGTACCCTATATATATACCCTCTGTGTCCATGTATTGTTTGTAACGGCTTGAGAGCGAAACGTTGCCACAATAAAATGTTACATTAGTTGCACTTGTGTCCTTTTTACCTAACACCTTCCCTCATCTCCACACACCAATGACTTCTTCCCCTTTCCTTCTTCGTCCCCACCCTCCTTTGCACTCACCCCATTACTTTTGCGCTCCTTATCTCTACCGTCATTTCCATCCCCTATCCCCAACACTCACCATAATGGTACAAGACAAGCAAAGTCGTAAATTACGGGACGAATGGTTGTTTAATAATAGTGGTGGTAGTGATTGCGGTGTTGGTGTTATGAATGGGGGTGATTGTGGTGGTGATGTGGGTGGTGCCGAGGTTGGTGGTGTTGTGGGTGGTGGCGAGGTTGGTGTTGGTGGGGGTGGGGGTGGTGGCGATGTTAGTGGTGTGAGTGGTGGCGAGGTTGGTGGTGGTGTGGGTGGTGGCGAGGTTGGTGGTGGTGTGGGTGGTGGCGAGGTGGGTGGTGGTGTGGGGAGTGGCGAGGTGGGTGGTGGTGTGGGGAGTGGCGAGGTTGGTGGTGGTGTGGGGAGTGGCGAGGTTGGTGGTGGTGTGGGGAGTGGCGAGGTTGGTGGTGGTGTGGGGAGTGGCGAGGTTGGTGGTGGTGTGGGGAGTGGCGAGGTTGGTGGTGGTGTTGGGGGTTGCGAGGTTGGTGGTAGTGTGGGGGGGTGGCGAGGTTGGTGGTGGTGTGGGGGGTGGCGAGGTTGGTGGTGGTGTGGGGGGTGGCGAGGATGGTGGTGGTGTGGGTGGTGGTGGTGGTGGTGGTGGTGTGGGTGGTGGTGGTGATGTGGGTGGTGGTGGTGGTGTGGGTGGTGGTGGCGGCGGCGGCGGTGGTGGTGGCGGCGAAGAAGAAGGTGATGCTGAGGGGTGGTGATAAGGTGAAGGTGTGCGTGATAGTGTAATTAGTAATGGTGTGGGCATTGATGGTGATGAAAATGAGGAGTGACGGGAATGGCAGTTTTGAAGGTTCTAGTTATCCAGCCTATCAATTTCCTTGCTCTTGTGGTAGTAATACTTGTGGTTGTAGAATGCAAGATATGACCTTATCATTCTTAAGTCCCTCACATCACTCTTGTACCCTGTTGAGTAGTTGAAGTTTGGTACAAGAAGTAGGAAGTAATAATGAAGTCTGGTGGTAGGCTGACACAAGCTCCCTAATTGGGAAATAACTGAGATCGAGACCATAGGGTTGGGCTACGAGAGGAGGAAAACTCTTGAAACCCATCAGAGGTATATTAAAGGAACCTGAAAGTGCAGTGGTAGGTGGCAGATGTGGGTAAAAGAGAAAAGCCGCATTAAGTAGAAGAAAAGGTCGCATTAATCACTGTTCATTACCTGTTATATAGGTGACTGCTGCTCCAGCTGTTTGTGATGTACAGTACAATAATAAATATCACGAAGCAGCAGGGTGCCTTTACCTGAGGACTGACACATATTGCAATTAATTGATGGTGCGAAGTTAACCTATGACTGTCTTTAATAGTGTTAGTATAAGACGAACTCATACTGTCTTTAATAGGGAACGGGAGTTCCATAAGTCGGTCCCTCTTTAACTGAACTGTGGTGCCTACACTGGAATACTTTCTGCTAGGCCCAACAGCCAGATTGATTAAAACATCAACCAGGTCTGGTTTGTGACCGGGCCGTGGGGGAAACGGCTCGATGACCCGGTAATCGATTAGAGGCAGAAGCTACATAAAACATATTTGGTTAAAAGTACCGAGATATGTGTTTGGTATTGTGTTTGTGGTACAGACTGGTGCAGTGGTCATCCTTGTTATCTGAGATGAGATGCGCCTTCGCTTTCTCTCCCTTGCCTTTTCCTCTCCAGTTTCTGTTTATTTGTGTGCGTTTTCTGTCTCGTCTTGCTGTGTCTAGGAGAATTGGATCTCTTATCAGTGCTGGTAATGACGTTTCGTTCTTCTTCTATTTTTTCGCAGTCTTATCAAATGTTATTTCATCTCTCTCTCTCTCTCTCTCTCTCTCTCTCTCTCTCTCTCTCTCTCTCTCTCTCTCTCTCTCTCTCTATCTATCTATCTATCTATCTCTCTATCTCTCTCTATCCCCCCCCCTTCCTCTTCCTGTACCTTCTCAAAAAAGCTATCGTCTTTGTCTTCCTTCCTTGATCCTCCCTCCTTTTCTTCCTCCACCATTTACTCACCTCATTCCTTCGTTATCTTATCTTCATCCTATTGCCTCTCATCATTTCATGTCCTTCCATTTCGCTGGTTGGGATGGAGCGTGTTGATGGTGATGGTGGGTGTTGATGGTGATGGTGGGTGTTGATGGTGATGGTGGGAGTTGATGGTGATGGTGGGTGTTGGTGGTGATGGTGGGTGGTGATGGTGGGAGTTGATGGTGATGGTGGGTGGTGATGGTGGTGATGGGTGTTGATGGTGGGTGTGGGTGGTGATGGTGGGTGTGGGTGGTGATGGTGGGTGTTTAGATAGTGATGGTGGGTGTTAATGGTGGATTTTGGTGGTGATGGTGGGTGTTTAGATAGTGATGGTGGGTGTTGATGGTCGATTTTGGTGGTGATGGTGGGTGTTGATGGTCGATTTTGGTGGTGATGGTGGGTGTTGATGGTGATGGTTAATGTTGATGGTGATGGTGAGTGTTTAGATAGTGATGGTGGGTGTTGATGGTGGATTTTGGTGTTGATGGTGGATGTTGGTGGTGATGGTGGGTGTTGATGGTGGGTGTTGGTGGTGATGGTGGGTGTTTAGATAGTGATGGTGGGTGTTTAGATAGTGATGGTGGGTGTTGATGGTCGATTTTGGTGGTGATGGGTTCTGAGTTGGCGGAGGTCAGTAAATAAAGCATCATCTGCAGGCCTACTTCTGGAAGCCTCCAGTCCAGTCAGCCTTCTCGTATATCACCTCTATCTTAAGACAAACTCACTCTCTGTCTCTCTCTCTGTCTGTCTGTCTCTCTCTCTATATATATATATATATATATATATATATATATATAGTGTGTTAGCGCTCTCACCCACCAAGACATTTGCTATGGACCTTCATCGAGGCATCTTTCGGAAAGTAAATTCTTGTTATTCTTACTTCATAAAAGAAAGCAGTTTCTTATTTAGGGTTGTCGCCATTGCCAGGCGATGAGAGGAGCGACTCTCATTGCCGGGGTCCAGGGAATAAACCCTGGACTTTAATATAAATTTTTTTATAATTCACTCTTATATGGGTGTGAAGCATGGGTTGCAAATGCTGCAGCGAGGAGGAGGCTGGAGGCAGTGGAGATGTCCTGTCTAAGGGCAATGTGTGGTGTAAATATTATGCAGAAAATTCGGAATGTGGAAATTAGGAGAAGGTGTGGAGTTACTAAAAGTATTTGTCAGAGGGCTGAAGAGGGGTTGTTGAGGTGGTTTGGTCATTTAGAGAGAATGGATCAAAGTAGAATGACTTGGAGAGCGTATAAATCTGTAGGGGAAGGAAGGCGGGGTAGGGGTCGTCCTAGAAAAGGTTGGAGGGAAGGGGTAAAGGAGGTTTTGTGGGCGAGGGGCTTGGACTTCCAGCAAGCATGTGTGAGCGTGTTAGATAGGAGTGAATGGAGACGAATGGTTTTGGGACATGACGATCTGTTGGAGTGTGAGCAGGGTAACATTGTGTGAAGGGATTCAGGAAACCAGTTAATTGATTTAGTTGGACTTGAGTCCTGAAATGGGAAGTACAATGCCTGCACTTTAAAGGAGGGTCTGAGATAGTGACAGCTGGGAGGGGCTTTTCTCAGCTGTCGTATCTGACTCCTCTGCAAAGACAGTGATTATGTATGAGTGTGGTGAAAGTGTTGAATGATGATGAAAGTTCTTTCTTTTTGGGGATTTTCTTTCTTTTTGGGTCACCCTGCCTCGGTGGGAGACGGCCGACTTGTTGAAAAAAAAAAAAATATATATATATATATAATATATATATATATATATATATATATATATATATATATATATATATATATATATATTATGGGGGTGCCGCGTAAGTCACTGACGAGCATTCGACGCACAAATGCAAGGTCCCGGGTTCGATTTCCTGAGATGGAAAAGATTTAGGCTAGTTTCCATGTACTCCTGCTGCTCCTGCCTACCTAACAGTAAAACTTGGTACCTGTTAGCCGACTCTTGTGGGTCTCATTCTGTGTGTTTGAACACTCCAGTCCCACTGGAATGTCATATTCTCTAGGAAAACAATCCGGTCTTGCTGGAATCCCATTCCATGTAAAAAAAACACTACAGTTCTGCTGGAATATCATATTCCCTGTAAGAAAGCACTCTAGTCCTACTGGAATGTCATATTCTATCTAAGAAAACGCTACAGTCCGGTTTAAGAATTTCCAGTACGTGCTGGAAGTATTCACGTGTTGGATAAAAGGTTTTTGTACAGAGTTATGTTAAAAAGTCAGAAATCAGCGTACACAAACATTTACTCTAATGTTATTCCAGATTATTCTGTATTTTTTTTACATCTGTATATTTTATTCTCCATCCCTTAGTCCCCAATCAGTTGTGAAACCCGTGTAATTAGAGGAGCCAAGTTACCCTCCTTGCAGCCTCCACCACCTCTTCCCCCTCCTCGCAGCTTCCAACTCTTCCATCTTTACTTCTTCCTCCTATCTTCACATCCTCCTCTTCGTCCATCTTCACGTTTCCTTCCTCCTCCAGCTTCACTTCTTACTCATCCTCCTCCATCTCAATGTCTTTCTCCTTCTTCCCAATCTTCACTTTTTCCTCCTCCTTCTCGTCCATCTTCACGTCTCCTCCATCTCCACATCTTCTCCTACATCTTCACGTCTTCCTCCTCCTCCTTCACGTCTCGTCCATCTTCGTCTTCTCCATCTTCACGTCTCCTCCTCCACGTCGTCTTCTCGTCCTCCTTCACGTCTTCTCCTCGTCCTCCTCCACGTCTTCTCCTCGTCCTCCTCCACGTCTTCTCCTCGTCCTCCTCCACGTCTTCTCCTCGTCCTCCTCCACGTCTTCTTCTCGTCCTCCTTCACGTCTTCTCCTCGTCCTCCTCCACGTCTTCTTCTCGTCCTCCTCCACGTCTTCTCGTCCTCCTCCACGTCTTCTCCTCGTTCTCCTCCACGTCTTCTCCTCGTCCTCCTCCACGTCTTCTCCTCGTCCTCCTCCACGTCTTCTCGTCCTCCTTCACGTCTTCTCCTCGTCCTCCTCCACGTCTTCTTCTCGTCCTCCACGTCTTCTCCTCGTCCTCCTCCACGTCTTCTCCTCGTCCTCCTCCACGTCTTCTCCTCGTCCTCCTTCACGTCTTCTCCGTGCATTTCCCAATGTTATCAGGGACACCATTTAGTTTTTCCTGCTTCACTTAAGTGAAGTAGGTGGAAGTATTTACCGCGGAGTCGACTTGTGTTTCTCCTGATCCTTGGTACTAATGTTCTTGAGTGCTGTTTTAAAAATTTATTCTTCTACCAATGTAACAGTGTAAGATTTCTCCCCTCGATGGCATATTGAAAGTTTAGGTGTTTATTGGTCTATGTACCTGGAGTCGATTTCAGGGGTCCCCGCTTCCCGGTGCCAGACCGGGCTCTTCTGATTCACCAGGTTGTTAGTACCAGCCGTATACATTCGAACATATGCACCACAGTTCGGCTGATCAGGAACTGAATTGCAGAAATTACCAAGCTCCTTCTTGAAGGCAACTAAGGATGTGTAGGTAATCCCCTTAATGTATGGAGGTAGGGTGCTGAAGAGTCTCGGTCCCTTTACACTTGATGGGTTTTACAATCTTGGTAGCAGGACATTTACATCAAAGAAAGATTTATGTATAAAACCTCTCACGTTTATTGGGTAAAACGTCGTGGAAAGATTCTTTGGTACAAACGTCTGCCATTTATCGGCTTCCAACCATTGATTGACATGACTACCTGAAGGCTGATGATTAAGACACATGTTAGGCATCTTTATTGTTGAATAGTTTTCCCTATACAGTAGGCTTCTTCAGTCAAACACAGAGGCAGCAGGTGTAGTGAAATGAAGATGATGTAATCAGTCCGTCAACCTTGGAGAAAAAGTATTTGAGGTGGTCAGTCCCTACACCTGCTGCCTCTGTGTTTGACTGAAGAAACCTACTGTGTAGGCGAAACGTTTCAACTATAAAGATACCCAACTGTTGCACATGTGCCTTAATCATGAACTTGTCGATATTTTATACCATTTTCAACATAAGCTGAAGGTTACCTGAAGATTGTTACGAGGGTCATGGCACCCCTTGGGTCATGGCACCCCGTGGCTCAATCTGGGACCAGGTCGCCAGCACCATGACCCACAGAATCGATAACGGGAAGGTATAGCAGGGGAGAGGATTTGTGAGGAGGAGGAAGAAGAGGAGAGTGATTGGTGTAGTGAGGTGAAGGAAGAGTGAGATGTGGAGGGAAGTGATGAGGTGGAGTCAGGGAAAGGAAGAAGGGAATGCAAGCGACCTACTCCACTCATAAATCTTCCACGACATTTAATGGAATTCCTGGGAAACTTTCCAAATTTATTGGTGCGATATTGAGGATGGTGTGTATTGCTGGGTATAGCAGTACCTCGCAACGCACACTGTTTACACTCTCTCATTTGACTCGTCAGAGACCGATCCGCCACTAGGCAACATGAGATCAAGCTCTCACCACTTCTTGTAAATAATAATAATAATAATAATAATAATGGTGGTCAAAGGGCAATTTCAGAAAAAAAGTTTTATTAACACTACTTTCACTCAGGAGTTTTATCCTGTACATGGATACATAAAATCAGTAATATATAAAGTATATAGAGGAAGTGAAGTGCCGCAGAAACATGTCAGGTGCCGCATAGACAGGTCAGGTGCCGCTGAGACGGGTCAGGTGCCGCTGAGACGGGTCAGGTGCCGCTGAGACAGGTCAGGTGTATTACACACCAGCAAGTATTAGGCATTAATTGTACCTGTCACCTGGTGTGTTATGTTCGCTGGTATAAGCCAGGTTGTGATACCTGTGAAGTCTCGCAGGTTGTGATGCCTCTGAAGTCTCGCAGGTTGTGATACCTGTGAAGTCTCGCAGGTTGTGATGCCTCTGAAGTCTCGCATGTTGTGATGCCTCTGAAGTCTCGCATGTTGTGATGCCTCTGAAGTCTCGCAGGTTGTGATGCCTCTGAAGTCTCGCAGGTTGTGATGCCTGTGAAGTCTCGCAGGTTGTGATGCCTGTGAAGTCTCGCAGGTTGTGATGCCTGTGAAGTCTCGCAGGTTGTGATGCCTGTGAAGTCTCGCAGGTTGTGATGCCTGTGAAGTCTCGCAGGTTGTGATGCCTGTGAAGTCTCGCAGGTTGTGATGCCTGTGAAGTCTCGCAGGTTGTGATGCCTGTGAAGTCTCGCAGGTTGTGATGCCTCTGAAGTCTCGCATGTTGTGATGCCTGTGAAGTCTCGCATGTTGTGATGCCTGTGAAGTCTCGCATGTTGTGATGCCTGTGAAGTCTCGCAGGTTGTGATACCTGTGAAGTCTCGCAGGTTGTGATACCTGTGAAGTCTCGCAGGTTGTGATACCTGTGAAGTCTCGCAGGTTGTGATACCTCTGAAGTCTCGCAGGTTGTGATACCTCTGAAGTCTCGCAGGATGTGATGCCTGTGAAGTCTCGCAGGTTGTGATGCCTGTGAAGTCTCGCAGGTTGTGATGCCTGTGAAGTCTCGCAGGTTGTGATACCTGTGAAGTCTCGCAGGTTGTGATACCTGTGAAGTCTCGCAGGTTGTGATGCCTGTGAAGTCTCGCAGGTTGTGATGCCTGTGAAGTCTCGCAGGTTGTGATACCTGTGAAGTCTCGCAGGTTGTGATACCTGTGAAGTCTCGCAGGTTGTGATACCTGTGAAGTCTCGCAGGTTGTGATACCTGTGAAGTCTCGCAGGTTGTGATACCTCTGAAGTCTTGCGTGAGCATGGCAGCAGCAGCCTGCTTGATCAAGCAGCCGTGAGAAGTTTGATCTAGGGGTCTGGTTTCTAGAATACGACTCTGGAAACAGGTCACAGACATGTCACAGGTGTGGCTAAACATGGTGTAGTGTATCTCCAGAAAGGTTACTTATTTGAGCAAAATTGCAGTACAAATCGTGTGATTTGTTTTGAATTGCAAAACTTGGAAGGTAATTGGCCATAGATTTAAGGACATTTTGTATGATTTGTTGAGAACTTGAGAACATTTCACTTGATTTGCTGAGTTTGAAAAGCGATAATTTGTGATTTATGTCAATTTTACCAATAATTCAACAGGTCCTATGGAATTATCAGGAGGCTGGAAATGATGCTAATTTCTAAGACTTTTGAGAACACCGGAAGTGATGTCATAAATAATAGAATATTTAAACTCTACACCCGCATGAGTCTTATTGTAGTGACGTCATAGAGATGGTAGCGATGTGTGTAGAGTATTAAAGGCAGGAAGCAGCGCTTGGTTGTCTAGTGGTCGTCACCACCTCGACCAGGGAGGGTCTTGCGTCAAGGTCGTGAATTGATCGGTAGGTCGCTGTGCCTACGGCAACCCGCGACCCGTTACACCTTTGATCATAGTGTCAGTGTTTACAGTAGTGCCAGTATTTATAACAGTGCTAGTGTTTAAAACAGTGCCAGTGGGTTACAGAAAAAAAATATGTTCAGTATGCACCAATTTATGTATACATTATGGAAAAAAACTAAAGATTTTAAAGTTGAAACGGATTATAAAAGAAACTCCGAGCGTTCAGGAGAGCGGAAGAGGACTATGAGGAACTTAGGAGTGATATCAAAGTTATATTCAAGAATCACACCAGTGATGCTATGAAGCACCTGAATTATTGAGAATACCTAAAGCCCCTTGAAGTGTACGTCCTGGAACGTAGGGGAGAATGGTACGTCATAAATTACACCTGGAAAAACACTGTGGGGATCGGTCCCAAGAATGCACACCGAAATTTCTGGCTTTGAGAGCAAGAGACTTGTTAGAAGGTGCAAAAATACCTCCAGTCAAAAGCAGGGGTGTCATGATTACACTAGGAGATAACACAATAAGTGTAGAGGGTCTAAGACTTTACCACTCTCTTTTCACACATTAGGGAATTACCTCCTGACCCATAGTTGTCTTCAAGAGGGTACTAGATAAGTTGCTCAAGTCATTTCCTGATTAGCCTGTGTGACCACCACAAACAGCCTGGATGATCAGACCATCAACCAGGAGACCTGGTTCGCAACCGGATCACGATGCCAGTGACCCCCGAAATCATTTTAGGAAACCTTGGGTAGTGGAAAAGGAATTTAATGAACCTGAGGGGTATTAGTATCCGAAAGTCGTAATATGTTACCCTCACAACTGCAAGGAGAGTCATGGGTTGGATAGCAATAACGTTGTAAACAAGAAATGTTAAGCTAATAATACAATGCAAGACACCTGTACACTGTGGAATGTTGATAGATGTCAACAAGCAGAAGTTCAGATCTAGAAAAACTGCATAGGACTTTTAATACCCGTCACTGTTCAAATACTTGAGCAATTAATAACATCTAAAATCTCTGAAATTGTACTCTTTGTTGAACGCACGAGAGAAATATTTATTAAAATTTGTACCTGGAAAATAATGTAATGACGGGTGATGATATTGAAGATGGCAGCGATGGTGATCCTGTGACCATGGTCGGATAACTTGATTCTGAAGAAAAAGATACTTTGCAGAACAATCTGTTGTTGAAGCAACGTTTGAGTCTCTAGATCTTTATCAGTGAGTCATCCTGACTTGATAATGATGTATATAGATCGAAAGGTTGTTGTAGTGAAAAATAGTTCTGGCAAGTGTCTTTCTTCACATGAGAAGGTAGTACTGAGGTGGGGTATAGAAGAGAGATGCACTCCATCTGCACTCCAGATGGAGTGCAGCCAAAGGGGTCAAAGACTACAAAAATTACTGAAGGAAAAGGATCTTTGGGGGTGAGTATCGTACCGAGTACATCAAGCAAATAACTGCTGCAGCATACTGGCGTCTGGCAAATCTGAGAATAGCGTTTCGACATCTAAGGAGTCATTCACACCGTGTACGTCAGGCACATATTGGAGTATGCAGCATCAGTATGTAACCCACACGTTAAGAAATTAGAGAAAATGCAAAGGTTTGCAACAAGACTAGTCCCAGAGCTGACGGGGTATGTCCTACGAGGAGAGGTTAAGGGGACTGAACCTGACGACCCTGAAGGACAGTAAGGATAGGAAGAACATGATAACGACACACAAAATATTGAGAGTAATTGACAAGGTGGACAGGGACAGAATGTTTCCGAGTTGTGACACAACTACAGGGGAGTCACAACCGGAAGTTGAAAACTCAGAGGAGTCACAGGGATAATAGAAAGTATTTCTTCAGTCATAGAGTTGTCAGGAAGTGGAACAGTCTGGAGAGTGATGTAGTGGGGGCAGGATCCATACATAGCTTTAAGAAGAGGTACGATAAAACTCTTGGAGCCGGGAGAGTGGACCTAGTAGCGACCAGCGAATAGGCGGGGCCAGGAGCTATGAATCGACCCCTGTAACCATAAATAGGTGCGTACACTCTCTCCCTCTCTTTTTCCCCTTCTCTCTCAGTAATATTTGCCATGATACGCAAGTATCAACAAAGGAGATCGTGATGAGAGTTTGATAGTAGCGAGGAAGGTAAAGGAAGGGAGACGAGAAAGATGAACTTTGTGAAGGAAAGCGGAGTATCCATGGCCAGGCTTGTTATGTAAACATTGAGTAGTGTGTGTGTAAACGACAGGTTCGTGTGCGTGCTTCTACTCCACAACACTAGTGGAGTCCTGTGGAATGTACATTCCACCACTGCTGCCACAACGCTAGTGGAGTCTTGTGCAATGTTCACTCCACTGCAAAATTGGATACATCAGCATTATGCTGCTACCCTATTCAATACACAGTATTGAACAGGGTAGCAGTTCCTACTGTTTAGGAATTATAGGTAACTTAGTTTCCCTGTCATTTTCCATCTTCCAGGATGGGTCTTACACCTTGTGTTGAAAGTTGTTAGCCAGAGCTGAGAAGTTGACGGTGTGGGAGGCAGTGGGAGGAGGCAACATAAAGGAAGAGAAGGAAGGACGGAAACAAAAAGAAAATAACGGGTGCATAAAGAAAGCAACCAGAAACGAAAAAAAGGATGGTGTAAACAGCAAACGAAGAAATAATGGAATATAGAGAAAAAGGTGCAAATAATTAAAAGAAAAATAGAAACGAGAGAGAGAGAAAGATGGAGGAAAAGCTAGTACAATTTCCCCGGACATTCATTAGTGGAGGCTGTGAGAGGAGTTGTTATGAGTGTCATAGCGACGCCTGGGAGTGCTAGTTGGCTTTGTTTACCACCACCTGCCTCTATTCTCCACTAACTCAGCATCCACACTTCCTCGGCAGCAAGAACAATAGAAGCTGTATTCTAAATCACATAATCAATTACTTGTTTTTGAAAACATTGCGCAGAAATATTAAAATGCTCTGCATCATCCACCAGATATAAGAGCTTCAAATAAACAGTTTCAGCGGTTGTAAAATCGACAGCATCAACATCTGTTTAGCAGAACTCCAAAACAATTACGAAAATGACGAAAATGAATGCCTATTGTGTGTGTTTACCTCTTGAATGCATCGACTTGTGACGTGTGCAGGTGTGGCTGTTGATCAGGCAGGTAACCTTTAACTTTGCCGCCAGTGTTGCACGCTTGCTGGCTCAGGAAAAGTCATTACTCTTGTGATGGAGAGAACACACTGATTTAAGTTTGCTATGGCTTTCTCTGTAACCCTGACCCCGTGTTTACTACCATTAACGCTTGACCACCACCGACTCTCATTGTATTGTCTAATCCTTAATTAATTTGTCTGTGAAAGTCAGCTGTCAGGGGTTTTAATCCTTTGATTACCTGCTCAGGAGGAAGAGAAGGGAAGACCGCAGAGAAATATTTAGTTTGTCAGGAGAAATAAGAAGTGTCCAGCGAGGCGGGTATTAGTCATATGAGGACCCGCTAAGTGGAGCTTTTGCTGCTGGGACCGAGGCTTTCCGCTGGCTTAGCCTTCCACCAAGTGAAAAAGTAAATATCATATCGTAAGATAAGTTTAATAAAAGGCTTCATACTGTCACGTTAATTTATTTGATTTAAATAAGAACGCTGGATGTCAGGGCTGTGAGAACACCTCTTGCTTCTTCCTATTGAGTATGAGGAGCGTAGGGATCATCGATAACACTGTTCTATTGTTCTGAAGCAGCTGCCTCACCCTTCTCCACAATCTACTTCGGGGACACAAAAGAATAAAAGTTTCGAGCCAAGCTTTGTTTGGAGAATCAAGTGGCTGTGTTATTAGGATGTCAGGGTGGGAGAATGAGTGGTGGAGACAATGATCCCTGCCAGTACTCCATGATTGGTGGTAACCTGAGGGCGAACAACATGAGTTGTATCGCCTTCCTTTGTTTTGACAGTTGTGATTTTATTTTGAGATTTACATTGTGATAATGTTTCAGTGTGTGTATCTGACTATGTTACGTTGTTGTTACACTAGTGAATTGTGACAATTTTGTTACTTTACGTTGTGTAACTGACATATTTCACTGTTAACTTACGCTGTGTAACCGTGACATATGGCATTATTACGTTATATTATATTACTGTAACATTAACATAATATAACAGTAACATTACTATGACGGATGAACTTTTTTTTTCCCGAGGCAGCCATGGGAGCTGTTACAACCTCGGGAAGGTCTTGTTGTGTACTAGTTACAGGATGTTCTAAGTAGTTGTTACAGTTGTGTTGAGGGGTTGTTACAGTGTGTTCTGCAGGAAGGATATTTCCCAAGGGATGTGTCATTGTTCTCCCTTCACAAGATCCTGATTGATTTCCCTCAAGGAAGTCAGGAGCGGCCAGGTGAATATGTTAAGTACGACAGTGAGACTTTCTTTTGTCCTTTTTTTCCCCTTTCAATCCATTTTTTATTATTCTCTCTCTCTCTCTCTCTCTCTCTCTCTCTCTCTCTCTCTTCTCTCTTCTCTCTCTCTCTCTCTCTCTCTCTCTCCTCTCTCTCCTCTCTCTCCTCTCTCTCTTTTCTCTCTCTCTCTCTCTCTCTCTCTCTCTCTCTCTCTCTCTCTCTCTCTCTCTCCACACACAATACAAGACAAGCCACAGGGGGTGGCTTGTCTTGTATTGTTAAGATCGCCTGTCTACGATTGTTTGCCATACAGACACAGTATTAGACTAAGAGTTCCTACCTTTATTTACCTGCTAGGAGTTGTTATCTACACGAGCTCATTTGAAAGCCTTGCCTAGCATTGCCTTTTTAAATGCTTATTGTTATAAAACATACGGTGAGCAGAATGAAGTTGGAGCCAGAGGTTTCATTTGGTTAAATGAGTTTATTTCGTTAATGTTTACGTGCTTTGCGAACATGTTCCAGACTTGTCTCGTTCGAGGAATGAATGATCTCAGATGAAGTGATATTCTTGAGAAGGGTACAGCCTGGGTGTAATTGTTGTTTACTTCCTATCTTGTGGTACAGAAGATGTCTTCTCGCTCTCCGTGAAGTGGAGCCCAGTGTGGTACCTTAGCAACATTAGTCTTGCACATTACAGTAACGCCACCCACACTCTCTGGTGTGAAGGTTCTGACTTGTCACTCGCCGGGTCCAGGCGAGTGACAAGTCGCTTTGCACGGTAATTATTCTGGCAATCCTAGAAGGTGATGCATACTCAAGGTGAAAGCGCACTTTTCTGTTAGAATTTTGCAGCCTGTGCTGTCGAGCAGGTACGACATATACCTTAGTGCTGTTAGCTTCTTGGCTGCCACGTGATTTTGTTTTTCCATTTTAGTTATATTTCATTCTTAAGATATTAACTTTATCAGTGAGCTCTAATACACTCATTCATTCTTACCACAGCTCCGATATTAACATCATGTTGTCTAGAGACCATAATCATTTGTATTTTCTTGGAAGCAAATATAACTTGCCTCATTTTTCCTAAGTTAATACAGGTACAAGCTGGTGATTACTTGAGACCTGCTAGAATTTCCTCTTTTGCATAATGGGGTTTTATGCTAAAACTTTTCGTGCAATGCAAACTATTCTAATCATATACAGAGCCTGTGATAATCTTGGAGTTATGGCTTCTGTCAAGAAATGCAAGGTGTTGAAGAAATGCAGCTGTATTAGAGAATAAACTAACACTGTTAAGACAGAATTGGAGCTCTCAGAACTGCTGTTGAGTGCACTCCTAACTATGGGGCAAATGTTAGAATTGTTAAAATAAAGTATTTAGCCTACATGAGATTGTTGATCGATTACCATGGACCAGTTTTCGTCTTACAAAACAGTGAAACCATTTAATGATTTAAAAAAACAAGAAATGAATGTCCCCCCCAAAAAAAAAAAAAAAAAAAACATCTTGGCTGGCCTCAACCTCCAAAATACTTGATAGGAGGAAATACTTAGACGTACCTTGCGTTGCTTGTAGAATAAGTGAAATCAAGTGTCACAGTAAGACGGAAGTTTGTGTCTACCTACCTGGAGTTAGGTAGACTCGTGGTGATCAAAACAATGTCTCTAGAAAATTACTAGAACATATTCATCAGTCACGCACATAAGCATGTTCTGATTATATGAAGTACCAAGAAGTGTACCATAGGAATGTATTAGAATTAATAACTATGGTTCCACCTTACAAACTGAACTGTTTGGTGTATCTACTGCTGTCACATTTGTAGAACCTTCAATTACAGACAGTTTAGTTGTTTCTGGCTCCCTATAATCATTACTTGCTGTAAATAGTCTGAGATCTAAATGACTATGAAGGCAGACACACATACATACACAAATTAATTATTAAGAGAAGGAATTAGAGTTAAGCTTCTGTAGATTTTCTCTCACACAGGCCTCCAGGAGCATGATTAGGTGGATACCTTAGCTTAACTACCATTAAATAAATGCAGTGCAGTGTCAAATCTAATGTTCCGAAGTTTTCAGAATCTAATGTTGGTTGCTAAAACAGAAGAAATGTAAAAAATATTCTTTGAAAAGAACTTGCAGACGAGTTTCTGAAGGGAGTGCAGTGGGAACAAGAAATACAAAGACTGTGCATGAGATGACTTGAGTTTATACCTCAAATTATACGAGGAAGCCGCACACACGTTGCAAAAATTAGGATAGCGAATACAAAGAATTGAGAGAAATCAAGGTTTACTTGGAAGGGTAGCGAGGTAGAGATTAACAAACAAAAGAAATGGGAAACAAAAAATTATATAAAAAACAGGGAATTAAGCAGAATAGCTTATGCAAAAATAAGAAAAAGCGGAAAGACACAGCGAGAATGACATAGCAGCCACGGCTACAACAGAATAAATAAATGAGATGAATGAGCTATAAGGAGAGTGTATAAACAACTAAGATCTTCCTAGATTGTTAACCCCAGTTCTCTTACATTCCTCTTTATATCATGGAATAGTTTGGCTATGTTTTGTAGAAGTATTGGCAACAGCGAAAAAAACCGGAAAGTCGATACAGTAAGGTATCCAATGGGTCAAATGAAATTTTATGATTAACATAAACATATATTTCAGTTCGTACACGATGAAGTGTGGACAAATACAACTGGAAGTGATTAAAAAACGGAATCAGACGATGCCAAAGAGCGGGCTAAATTGGACGAGAATTTGATACCTTTGATATTCCCTTGATGAGTTTCGAGTTTTTCTACTCCCGGAGCCCGGCCATGGGCCAGGCTCGTCTGGTGTTTGCCTGGTCAACCAGGCTATTGCTGCTGATGGCCTGCTGCCCCACATATACATCACAGCCTGGGGGGGAAGGGTGTTACCTAAACTCTCTTGATCTTGGCACTTGGCACCTATTATATTTGATGAACCTTCCCTCGAGCGACACGTGGTTATAATAAACCCGATATCCACAGCCACACAGTTAACTCGGCCCCACAGTCTGCCATATCAGATTTTTACCTGGTTTTATCCCCATTACACACCTAGTGTTACCCGGCACCAAAATGACTTCATTTTAACGACTTCCATTTTTCATTTTTGTTCTTTTTTCTCTCTCTTTCTGCTGTGTATATTTGTTGTAAATGTATTTTTATTACGAATACAGTAGTACCATAGTATATGGGACTTTGAATATTTAACCTACAGCTTGTTGTTATCAAAGGTATTTTAATATCTCTTAATCATCAAAGATTTCATGTGCACAGGAATGGGAGATGAGGAAATAATGAGAGACGTAGGAAGGGACCGGGAAGTGGGTAGGGAGGAATAGGAAGAAACACGAGTGTGAGCAAGTAGAGAATATGAGGTGTAGTAGGAAGGAATAGGTGGTAGGAAGGAGTGTCAGGGATTGGTCGGGGTAGTGGAAGTTGGGGTAGTGTAGAAAATAAGTGATGGCTACCATGAAGAGAGGGAGAGCTCCATGTAAAGTGTTGGCTACCATGTAGGGGAAAGGGAGAGCTCCGTGTAAGGGAGCAGGGTACGGAGCAAGCTACACTAATCTTAATATCCGAAAATGATCCTGAACGATGTAACTGAATTCCCGCTCTGAAGGATTTCATAATTATATTAAGCCCAGAAAGTCTCAATCGAATCCCTGCCATCCCCATGGGTAGCTAAGATTAGTAGTGATTAATAGGGGGCAGGGGGTGTTAGAGAAGGGATGGGAAGGGTAGGTGAGTGGAGGCTAAAGATGGAGAGAGTGAGGGCCAGTCCCAGAACAATCCTCTTGGTTGATGACCTGATAAACCAGGTTGTTGGTGCTGGCCGCACAGAGTCTTGCATAAGCACCAGAGCCCAGCTGATCAAGAACTGACTTAGGGAACTTACCATGTTTTCTCTTGAAGACAGCAATGGGTCTGTTGATAATTTGGCCTAATGTATGGAGGGACGAGTGTTGAAAAGTCTTGGTCCCTTTACACTAATTGAGTTATCTTGTAGTGTACTCATAACTCCTTTGCATAAGGGAGGCAGTAGAGCACTAGCCAAAAATTAGACGAGTAGCCCAACATCACACATCATAAAAGTCTTTGAAATAGTGAAATGCCAAATTACATATTTTATGGATCAGCACAATCTGCACAACGCAAACCAGCATGGTACAAGAGCTGGGAAATCATAGTTCTCAACTAATAAACCACTCTGACAAATTACGGAGACGTTGTCAATAAAGGATCACATTATACTGCTTAAGTGTTTATATTTCCATTGTGTGTGTCGGTATTTTATACCATTTATTTCCAAATTACGGAGACGTTGGATAAGATCCACAACACAAATAAGGTTGGTATATACAGTTTTCAAAGGTGCACCTGCTTTTCATTAGAAATATTTTGCATAGTCTGTCGAACCTCCCGCTTTTATAGAGGGTTTTCGACGTGCAGATTTGGGACCAATTCTTCCAGAATTTTCTATGTATAAATTATGATTTCTTTCTTGCCCACATTCCAGGGCGTACATTTCAAGGAATTTTCAGCATTTCCAATAATTTAGGTGCCTGACTGAATTTACACGAGGAGTGAAGACACTAAGCACATTTTCTTTTTATGTGATTTGGTGTACATTAAAAGATTATGTTAATGCGCAGCAATATTCCAATTTAGAGACAAGTGACGTAAGCGGTATCATCATTGGCTTGTCATCTCTTGTTTTGAAAGTTCTAATTATCCAACTTCTTATTTTCCTTGCAGCTGTGATAGCAACACTGCAGTGATTCTTGTACGTAAGATCTTCGGACATTATACTTAAATTCGTCACATTCCTCTTCCGCTTTACTGAATGTTTTAAAATTGTTTTATACTCCGTTCCAGCTTATATTTTTTTTAAATTTTCCATGGAGGAGTAACTGAAATTTCTCCTCATTGAACATTTTTTTTTGGTGGCCTACTGGAAGACCTGACTTATGTGAACTTGGAGATTTGATGTGTCCTCAGTGGACGCCACTCATACATATTCTGATATTCTAGTATTGTCTGCAAAGAATGATATGGTGCTGTGACTTACGTCTCTCTCTGTGTCGGATATGAGAATAGGAAAGGGCATTGGGGCGAGTACTGTCTCTTGAGGAGCAGAACTTTTCACTGTGACAGCCTCGGATTTATTTTGTAAATTACTCTTTCCATCCGATTTTTTAGAGAATTAAATATCCATCTGCCCACTTCTAGTTATTGGGAGTAGGAGAGGGGTGGGGGAGGAGTGATGTTTGGGAGGGGGAAGGGGTGTTGGTGACATGTAGGTAGGGAGGGGTACGAGTAGGGAGGAGAGGATAAATTGCGCTATGTTCAACAAAAGCGAAAATAAAAAATGTGGAAAGAGTTTTTCGGGTGCGACATTGAGAGGGAAATCCCCGTTGATTGTAACCAAGTTTAAACTCACTTTCTCTTTAAATGAAGCTCACTTAAGTTTCCACTCTAACTTCATCCAAGGGACACGTAGTTTTATTGGTTTGGGTAGGGGAGGGGAAAAGAGAGGAGGCTGGTGGAGGAGAAGGGGGGGAAGAGAGGAGAGAAGAGGGGGAAGAAAAGAGAGTAGAGGCGGGAGAAAGGAGAGGGGAAGGGGTAGAGAAAACTCTGAGGGAGGGGGGAAGGATGGACTGGAATAAAGGATATAAAGAGGAAGCAGTGCCAGAGGAGGTACAGCTAGAAGTTTAGGAAGAAAGGAAGAGAAAACAGCAGTGGAGGTGATAAAGATAGCCAGTCACAGCTCGTATCCCCTACTACTAAATACTGTCGACTGACTTTACTGATTCCTGGCCTCCAGGACTCAGGTATGTTTGGTTCACCTCCATCTAGTTCTTTTCATTCCATTTATTGCTCATTGTTTATTCCTAGGATCATCACCCTAAAAAAAATGTTTATCTAACATCCCTGTGGCAAATCTGTCTTTAACTATCGTCAATGTTCTCTGGTTCTCTCTTATTTCAGATCTATTTCTTCTTACTTTTAAGGTTGGTATTGTTTCTTGCGTCTCATCTGGTAGTCCTTCACGCTTAGCTCTGGTACAAACCTTGTTGCGAACCATTAGAACTTGTTTAATATATATGCTTGATCAAGCGCAGGCTTCATGCTGGCGCTGCTTATTCAAGTATGCTTATTTTTGTATTTGTGTATAACTGCATAAATGTTAATGCTCTTGAAAGTAGTTATTTAGTAATCGAGTTTTGCATATGCTGTGTGATATACTTGGTGCGATGTTTACCTCCGGAACTTTCTCTGCAGTGTTCTCTCTATCTCTCTCAGGCTTTATTTCCTGTTCGGTCTTTTTACTTCCTTAACCACTCTTATTTGCGCTTCTCGTTATTGAAATCTAATACCCAGTTTAGTGACCTTTTTTTTTTTTTTGCATTGTGCTTCTATATCTTGGAGCTTCTAACTGTACCGTCCAGGTGTCTTCAGTGATATATAGGATTATATTTCGTGTGGGAGATGACTCAGGAACAACTGTCCCCCAAAAATATCGCCTGGACTTCGTTAGTCTCTCTTTCCCTCTGCAATATTTTCTTTTTTTTCCTTGCTCTGTGCTTTCTTATCTCCAGTATCCTGTCTACTGACATATCTTCCCTTTTACTCTTTTTCTCGTCTTCCAGTTTGTTTTTTCAGCCATTCGTGTGGTACTGTTTCAAATACTTTCTTACATTCTAATAAGTCTTCAGTTCATTTATTCTTCTCTCTTCTGCTAAATTTCTGTGATCGTTAAAATTCCAGAAGCTTTGCAAAACATGATTCATTATCTCTTGAACCTGTTGTGGATGTCTTTTTACTTGTCTGTTTCTTTCTAGGTTCTCTACTAATCTCTTAATTATCTTCGGTAGCTTAGCCATTAAAATAACAAGCAACACAGGTCTGTCTTTCAATCCTTCCTATGTTTATTTGTATTAAAATTATATTTTCAGTTTTCCATTAGGGTGGCTGTGGGTGGTTGCTGTGGGTGGTTGCTGTGGGTGGTTGCTGTGGAGCTACTCGACATCCTCTGCTCCTTCACTGACTCACTCGCTGCTTGCGGTTATAGCTCTCTAATCCGCTCTCTTTCCTTGCAGAATTTATCTTTTAATATTTTTTACTTTCCTTAATATTTTCTGCATCGTCTGTAGACATATTCGTGCAGTTATTTAATCATTCTAACAAGTCATTAAAATAAACTGAAAATGTCATTAGGGCAAGTACTGATTTTTGTGCAACTAACCGCTGACACTGCCACATCAAGGCATCCTTCTAACCGCTGACACTGCCACATCAAGGGATCCTTCTAACCGCTGACACTGCCACATCAAGGCATCCTTCTAACCGCTGACACTGCCACATCAAGGCATCCTTCTAACCGCTGACACAGCCACATCAAGGTATCCTTCTAACCGCTGACACTGCCACATCAAGGCATCCTTCTAACCGCTGACAGTGCCACATCAAGGTATCCTTCTTCCTGCAATTTTTCCCTTTTTTTTCTAAGAAAAAATATCTGCTATTCTAAGAGTTTTTTCTTTTACTATTGTATTTGATAGTTTCCGGATTAACCTTGCATGAACTCTGAAGCTTTACTAACATGCAAGTTAAAGCAGGCTGTGTGCATATTACTTTTTTTTGTTTATCTCAACATGGAGTGAAGTATTTCCATAAATCACCTCAGCAGCTTAAACACTACTCGTGTTTATTTTAATTTAACCAGTTGTATAATTCCATTCCTCTTTCCTGTCATTCCTAACTACTGACAAGATAATCTCTTGTAATAAGTAGGAGGGAGGAGGAGAAGCAATTTTTTTGCTCACATTGTTGACTTTTTTTTGGCCTCGCGTGTTGAATAATCCAAGAGGTCTGTCATTATAATAATAATAATAATAATAATGGTTTCATTATTGTTTTTTCTCTAGCTCCATTTTCTGTGAGCTTGTCACTTGACGTGTAGATACCCACCCAATGATGTCACAATGTATGCCTTATAATTGCACGTGTTATATTTGTAAAGAATTACCCTTCGTGTATTTGCTTATACGTTTTGCAGGTGCTCACACATTCGTGGTTATATATAATGTTTCAGTGTGGGCTGTCATTCATATGTTGCTGATAATGCAGTGTTATAATGTAGCAAGCACTAAGCACGCACATACGTGCTGTTTCATGCAAATTATTATAAGTTGAAGGACATCCAGTTCATACACTTGTTTTACAGGAGTTCTAAGAATGCTATCTATAATTCATACATACGAGTAGATAACATTTAGTAATTATTCACTTTAATACTTGTATCATACACTGTTAAGATCTATGGAGGGATGTAAAGTAATCCCAGTGAAAAACTGGGGAGCCATGGATACAATAAAAGAACATTGTATCAACATCCATGGGCCTAGATTATTCAACATTCTACCAGAAGATATCAGAAATACTGCCGGAGCAAGTGGATAAGTCTTCAAGAGGAAACTAGACAACTACCTTCCCTAAGTAGACAGATGTATAATTAACAAATAGATCCCAGTAAGTAGTGGTAAACAGTGAAGTCGGAGGTTTCCACAATGAAAAGCCCTGTTCCTGAAGGCACTGTACTCGCCTCACTTCTGTTGCTGATGACACTAGAATCTCCGGGTATGGCATCCGTCGAAGAGAGTGAATCTTCAGTCGGATATATATATAAAGCCTTCCAATGGGCTTCAGACAACAATATGATGTTTATCGAGGACATATTTCAGTTGCTCCGCTATGGAAGAATAGAGTTAATAAAGGCTGTACCAGAGTATAGGACAATAAAGGGAAAGTTCCATGTGCTAGACTTACTAGTGGTGCTGTCGGAAGATCTCATATCAAAGGATCAAATCAATGTTGCCATTACTACCTCAAGGAAAATGATAGGGTGGATTACTTTTAAGACATGAGATGCTGAGACAGTGTTTTCTTCAGGCTGGAATACTGTTGTATACTGACGGCCCCCTTCATGACAGGCGAGGTTGCTGACCTGGAAAATGTACAGAGAAACTTAACTGCTCGTATACACTCAATCAAATATTTGAACTATTGGGAACGCTTGAAGACATTTTAACTGTAGTCCTTTGAAGGTAGAGAAAGGTACACCTGAAAAATCCTGGAGGGGCTGACCCCAAATCTGAACACCAAAATCATTCTGTATGACAAGAGACTTGGCAGACGGAACACAATGGCTCGACGAGTGCGTGCTTGACGACTCTTCAACGTCCTCCCTCCGTGCATAAGGCAAATTACCAACAAACCTCTGGCGCTCTTCAAGAGGGAACTCAACAAGTTTCTCAAATCATTGCCTGACCAACCGGACTGTGGTTCGTACACTGAACTGCGAGCAGCCAAAAGCAACAACCTCGTTGTTCAGGCCTTGATCCTCAAGGAAGCCTGGTCTGGGACTGGGCTGTAGGGGTATTGACCCCCGGAAATATCTTTCGGTTATCATTCAAGTAAGTGCCTGATCAACCAGGCTGTGATGGCTATATGAGTCACCGGGCCGCCATCATCAACAGCCTGGATGGCCAGACAAGCAGCAAACTATGCTGGCCCAGGGCCAGGAGTAGGAAAAGATCGAAGACCCCATTGTACAGTGTTATAAAAGTGCTTTCAACATATAAATAATATGAAATTACGTATTCATTAGATATTCCCTACATAAAATTGGATACGTATTCCATTATATACAATTAGGTATATACCCATCCGAATGCTTAGCTCCACAACAGCGACTACATTACAGTCATTGCCTCGTGTAAGTGAAAATGTATGAATCTTTACCCTAGACTTAACATTTACAGATCCGTTAGTATTTTACTTGGTCTATAACGAAGGTAAACGTTACCATTTCGCCGTATATTTATGACCTAATTTAATAATAAAAATAACTCAATAGCAGTAACAATAAAATCATCAGCAATCACAACATGAATAACAAAGGAGTTATCAAAAAAAAAAATCAGTAAAATATAAATGCGAAATAATAAATCTTTTCAACACAGTTACATAAAATAAATTTTAAATAATAAAGTAGTGGCATTACAGTACTGACAATTCAAACACATCTGGACAACGCGAAGGCACTTCACAGAATTTCATTGAATTAAGTCGTACATTAAATATTACTTGTGACAACATGAATTAAGTCGTACATTAAATATTACTTGTGACAGCATAGTGACACGTGTACATTCCTCACTTTGTTTCTCATAATTTTCTAACTTGAATCCACCGACATTTTGTTGTACCCTGAGTGGTAAATATAACAGTTTGCAGAAATCAACGGATATTTTGTTTTTGTATGGTAGTTTCTTAATTTATATAAATCCGCGGATATTTTGTTTTAATTATAAATATTTCACTTTATGCAAATCCGCTGATATTTTAATTAGAAAGATCAATCTTACAGTTTGCATTAATTATCTGATAAACCTGAACGATAAAAATACATTTTTTTTTTAATGAGATTTTTAGTTAGTGAAGACGAGGCAAAGATTGTTGGTGTTTCGTCTCTGCCAGGAACATGCTAAGATAACATGTAATATTTTCTTTTTCAGTTATGAGACTTGAGTTGCGGGAGGGGGGGGGGTGATCATCTCCGGTAAATCTAGTCAATAGACGGATATTGACGATGAGTCGTTAATAATAAAAGATATATGGTGAGGATTTGTTATTGAAGTTGAAAGACACAGTGAAGACGAGCCTTCAGTGTTAAAAGATGATCATGATGAGTCATGAAAGATGAAAGATATAGGACGAATCATTAAAGATGAGAGATACAGGATGAGTCATTAAAGATGAGAGAGACAGGATGAGTCATTAAAGATGAGAGAGACAGGATGAGTCATTAGAGAGATAAGGATGAGTCATTAAAGATGAGAGAGACAGGATGAGTCATTAAAGAGATAAGGATGAGTCATTAAAGATGAAATAGACAGGATGAGTTATTAAAGATGAGAGAGACAGGAATGAGTCATTAAAGATGAGAGAGACAGGATAGGTATAATTAGATGAGAGAGACAGGATGAGTCATTAAAGATGAGAGGACAGGATGAGTATTAGAGAGATAAGGATGAGTCATTAAAGATGAGAGAGACAGGATGAGTCATTAAAGAGATAAGGATGAGTCATTAAAGATGAGAGAGACAGGATGAGTCATTAAAGATGAGAGAGACAGGATGAGTCATTAGAGAGATAAGGATGAGTCATTAAAGATGAGAGAGACAGGATGAGTCATTAAAGAGATAAGGATGAGTCATTAAAGATGAGAGAGACAGGATGAGTCATTAAAGAGATAAGGACGAGTCATTAAAGATGAGATACAGAATGAGTCATTAAAGATCAAAGCTAGAGTGAGGATGAGTCATTAAAGATCAAAGCTAGAGTGAGGATGAGTCATTAAAGATCAAAGCTAGAGTGAGGATGAGTCATTAAAGATAAAAGATGGAGTGGTAAAATCGTGGTGATATTGTGTGTGTCAACATGTGTTGTGTAGTGAGGAGAGGAGAGCCTCAGCCCCAGCTTGATGAGCTGTGGAATGAAGTTGAATTTACTGCACCGGTTTGTTGAATTAGTTTTATAATTACGTTATGTGACTTACATAATTGTTATGATTGAGTGGGGGGCTCAGACGAGGGATGTTGCACTTACCACAGCTGCTGCCAATGTTTGTTGTTGTTGTGTGATTGTGATTGTAGTGGATAGGTTTGCGTACTTTTTTCACTTGTACGGCTGTGTATGCTTCATGTAAGTTGCTCTACGTATTAACGTCGGTTTTAGTGTGCTAATGTGTGTTTTGTTGGTATGTTGATTGTGATGGAGTGTAAGGGGCAGTACATGTGTTGCAGGCGCTACTGAAGGCTTGCAGAATAATTCCTATCTGTGCACTTTAAAGTCTCTCTCTCTCTCTCTCTCTCTCTCTCTCTCTCTCTCTCTCTCTCTCTCTCTCTCTCTCTCTCTCTCCCTCCCTCTCTCTCTCCCCCTCCCTCCCTCTCTCCCCCTCCCTCTCTCCCCCTCCCTCCCTCTCTCCCCCTCCCTCTCTCCCCCTCCCTCTCTCGTACCCAGGCGTGTTAAGAGTGTTGCTGAACATCAAATTAAACAAAATTATATCTAGTGAGAGTGGAAGTATTTCCCAGGCGAAACTAAGTGTGCACTAAACTTGGTGTTGCCGAGGATAATACAGCAGTGTGTTCACTTTACTTGCACCAAGAGGAAGACTGGCAAGATCATTATTTACCAGACACAGCGGAGAATGATGATAGGTGCAGTTTGAGTCTGCTGCAACGTACCAATCACTGGACAGTATGACAGTGTATGCAACGCAGCGTACCTGCAATTCTCTCAGTATTATCTCCTGTGAGAAGCTTAGGCACATGAAGGCCTCTATAGTACCCCTTTATGCTGTTTAAATATTTAACCCGTAATGCATTCCGTGAGAGGGGAGACCCGAGCACTGTGTTGTGTGTCACTGTGTCTCCACTGTGTGTTTGCTTCCTTCTGTCTCTGTTACTGCTCCACGCATTTCAATCTGTCGCTATCAGTTCTATTAGTTATTGTCAGTATCTACTATATCGTAATCTTGTCTCCCTTGCTCTTTATTGCTTCTACGTAAGGTTGGCTCAGTTCCATAATTCTCTTATTATTACATACAATGAGATCACAGTAAACAGGTGATTATTATTACACGTTATTGTAAGGCACCGTAGCTTCTGTTCTCTCCATCTTTCACCAACTTCATCACCACACTTGTGAATTTCTTCTATTATTACCTCTTCCTTCATGGTTCATTCCTTTTCTGTATATTTTGCACTTAGCCTTTACTTCCTCTACACTCCCTTGTAAACCATTGGATCGCACTGTTTCTTCGTTTTGTAATTCCAGTGCTGAAACATATCTTGAGTAGCACCACCACTGTCACCTTCTGTACTGTCTTACCTTCCAGTTGTGTCATTGTGGCCACGACATGACACAGGTCGCCTGTAACAACGCATCTTACTATGCTGTTGTTGTAACAGGGCGGATAGTTAGTGTGGCTACACTAGTCACTGTTAAGCCACACAGCGTGGCTACACTAGTCACTGTTAAGCCACACAGCGTGGCTACACTAGTCACTGTTAAGCCAACAGCGTGGCTACACCAGTCACTGTTAAGCCATACAGCGTGGCTACACCAGTCACTGTTAAGCCACACAGCGTGGCTACACCAGTCACTGTTAAGCCATACAGCGTGGCTACACAAGTCACTGTTAAGCCACACAGCGTGGCTACACCAGTCACTGTTAAGCCACACAGCGTGGCTACACTAGTCACTGTTAAGCCACACAGCGTGGCTACACTAGTCACTGTTAAGCCACACAGCGTGGCTACACTAGTCACTGTTAAGCCACACAGCGTGCCTACACTAGTCACTGTTAAGCCACACAGCGTGCCTACACTAGTCATTGTTAAGCCACACAGCGTGGCTACACTAGTCACTGTTAAGCCACACAGCGTGGCTACACTAGTCATTGTTAAGCCACACAGCGTGGCTACACTAGTCACTGTTAAGCCACACAGCGTGGCTACACTAGTCACTGTTAAGCCACACAGCGTGCCTACACTAGTCACTGTTAAGCCACACAGCGTGCCTACACTAGTCACTGTTAAGCCACACAGCGTGGCTACACTAGTCACTGTTAAGCCACACAGCGTGGCTACACCAGTCACTGTTAAGCCATACAGCGTGCCTACACCAGTCACTGTTAAGCCACACAGCGTGGATACACCAGTCACTGTTAAGCCACACAGCGTGGCTACACAAGTCACTGTTAAGCCACACAGCGTGGCTACACAAGTCACTGTTAAGCCACACAGCGTGGCTACACAAGTCACTGTTAAGCCACACACCGTGGCTACACTAAGTCACTGTTAAGCCATACAGCGTGGCTACACCAGTCACTGTTAAGCCATACAGCGTGGCTACACCAGTCACTGTTAAGCCACACAGCGTGGCTACACCAGTCACTGTTAAGCCACACAGCGTGGCTACACTAGTCACTGTTAAGCCACACAGCGTGGCTACACCAGTCACTGTTAAGCCACACAGCGTGGCTACACAAGTCACTGTTAAGCCACACACCGTGGATTAATGTGACTCAAACATCCGTTACCTCACATTTTCACTAATAAAATAATATCACAACCACTGGCCGCTAAGATGCTTGTTTGTGTGTGTGTTGTGTGTGTGTGTGTGTGTGTGTGTGTGTGTGTGTGTGTGCTGGGCTACTATCACTGTTGGTCTCTCTCTAATTTTTTACACGGGTTTTACAAGGTTAGGTTTAGGGTTTCTAACTTTATCTACAAGCTAGGAGCTGTTATCTACATCAGTGCTCTCTCTCTCTCTCTCTCTCTCTCTCTCTCTCTCTCTCTCTCTCTCTCTCTCTGCTACATTATCCAGCATGTTGACCGGGAATGTCATATGTATATCTGTGACGTCACAAAGCACCTTACCTGGTGACTACACTTAAGGTGAGCCTCGACGCCACTTACCTGGTGACTACACTTAAGGTGAGCCTCGACGCCACTTACCTGGTGACTACACTTAAGGTGAGCCTCGACGCCACTTACCTGGTGACTACACTTAAGGTGAGCCTCGACGCCACTTACCTGGTGACTACACTTAAGGTGAGCCTCGACGCCACTTACCTGGTGACTACACTTAAGGTGAGCCTCGACGCCACTTACCTGGTGACTACACTTAAGGTGAGCCTCGACGCCACTTACCTGGTGACTACACTTAAGGTGAGCCTCGACGCCACTTACCTGGTGACTACACTTAAGGTGAGCCTCGACGCCACTTACCTGGTGACTACACTTAAGGTGAGCCTCGACGCCACTTACCTGGTGACTACACTTAAGGTGAGCCTCGACGCCACTTACCTGGTGACTACACTTAAGGTGAGCCTCGACGCCACTTACCTGGTGACTACACTTAAGGTGAGCCTCGACGCCACTTACCTGGTGACTACACTTAAGGTGAGCCTCGACGCCACTTACCTGGTGACTACACTTAAGGTGAGCCTCGACGCCACTTACCTGGTGACTACACTTAAGGTGAGCCTCGACGCCACTTACCTGGTGACTACACTTAAGGTGAGCCTCGACGCCACTTACACGCACCCTTGAGAAAGTTAGCCATATTCTCCTTCCACTGTACATTTGCTTGTCTCCATTTTTACTGCCTGGCTGCCCCTGGGAGTTGCCATTGTGGAGTATCTGTTGCCGATATGTACTGCCACAGCACACCTGCACTTATGCTGCCTCCCTCCCTCTCTCTCTCTCTCTCTCTCTCTCTCTCTCTCTCTCTCTCTCTCTCTCTCTCTCTCTCTCTGGGCAGGGTTTGCTGTACAGTTGGTCGGATGCTTTTCTGTCTTCTCTTTATTTTCGTTTTGTTTTCTACTTCCCCTCTCCTAACTTCGTTTACTTTGTCTTCTTCCCTCTCGTATCTCTCACTTTCCTTACTTTGTCTTCTACATCCCCTCTCCTAACCCTCACTTTCCTTGCTTTGTCTCCTATCTTCCCCTCCTGTCCCTTTCCTTCGATTTTTCCCCTCATTCTTTACTGTGTCTTCTTATTTTTATTTTCTTGCTCATCCTTTTTTTTTATCTAATTTTCTCTCGTAGTCTCGCTCCGTTATTCTCAAATTTCTTTCTCAGGCTTCCCTCTTCCTCCACATTTTAAATCACATCTTCCTTCTCCTTCCCCTCCTCTTGCTTCGCTCTTCACTTTTCACCATTATCCTAATACCTATAACTTTTTTCCTTTGTTAGTTCCTCTTCCCTTCCTCCTGTATGTTTGTATCTCTTCCCTTCCTCCTGTATGTTTGTATCTCTTCCCTTCCTCCTCTATGTTTGTATCTCTTCCCTTCCTCCTCTATGTTTGTATCTCTTCCCTTCCTCCTCTATGTTTGTATCTCTTCCCTTCCTCCTCTATGTTTGTATCTCTTCCCTTCCTCCTCTATGTTTGTATCTCTTCCCTTCCTCCTCTATGTTTGTATCTCTTCCATTCCTCCCCTATGTTTGTATCTCTTCCCTTCCTCCTGTATGTTTCTCTTCCCTTCCTCTATGTTTGTATCTCTTCCCTTTCTCCTGTATGTTTGTATATCTTCCCTTCCTCCTGTATGTTTCTCTTCCCTTCCACCTGTATGTTTGTTTCTCTTCCCTTCCTCCTGTATGTTTGTATCTTTTCCCTTCCTCCTGTATGTTTGTATCTCTTCCCTTCCTCCTGTATGTTTTATCTCTTCCCTTCCTCCTGTATATACCTTACCTTTGATATACCTTTGAAATTTCGAGTATCCTCTCGGCCCCGGGCCATGGGCCAGGCTCGTCTGGTGCTGCCTGGTAAACCAGGCTGTTGCTGCTGGGGCCCCGCTGCCCCCATATCCATCACAGCCTGGTTGATCTGGCACCTGGTGAAGATATTGTCCAGTTTCCTTTTGAAGGCTTCTACACTGGTTCCGCCGTGTTTCGGATATCTTCTGGTAAGATGTTGAATAGTCTGGGCCCCCGGATTTATACAGTGCTCCCGTATTGCCCCCACCGCCCCCCTGCTCCTCACTGGGTTTTTTTTACACTTTCTCCCATATCTCTCACCCCAGTATGTTGTTATGGCAGTGTGCAGATTTGGGACCAGGCCCTCAAGTACTTTCCATGTATATATTATCTGTATCTCTCTCTCCTCCGCTCCAATGAGTACATGTTCAAGACTTAAAGGCGTTCCCAATAATTTAGATGTTTCAATGGCTCAATGTGAGCCGTAAACGATCTCTGGATTTGTTAGCTCTGCTTTTCTCCTGCCCTGAACGGGGCCGTCCCCTGAGCAGTATTCTGTGAGGGAGCACTAGCGATTTGAATATGTCACCATCGGCATTATTTCCCTTGTTTTGAAAGTTCTCAATACCCACCCCGTCATCTTCCGGGTTTTTGGATCTTCCCTTCCTCCTGTATGTTTCTCTTCCCTTCCTCCATATTAGTTCCTCTTCCCTCATCAGTGTCTCCAGTACTCTTGCACTGCTCCCTCTTCCCTCTTCACGTCCCAGTCCACATTCGTCCCGCATGATTCTTTCACCGGCTTGTCCTTGGTCAGTCTACCTTAACATTCCTCTTCCCCTCTCCTCTCCCCCCCCTCTCCCCCCCCTCCCCCCTCCCTCTCCCCCCCCCTCTCCCCTCCCTCTCCCTCCTCTCCCTCCCCTCTCCCCTCTCATCTCCCTCCCCCCCCCTTCACCCCCTTTTTCTCCTCATTCTCTCCCCTTCACGTCCTCCTTTACTCCTCATTCTCTCCCCTATCACCCTGACTTCCCCCTTAAAACATAAGAATGGAGGAACACTGCAGAAGGCCTACTGGCCCATAAAGGAGTCCTTATCAAAACCCCACTACCTAAGAATTTACTCCTGTACTCACGACACTAATCAAACCCAGCCCCTCCCCCTCATATATTTGTCCAATCTCTTTTTAAAGCCACCCAAGGTCCTGCCTCTATCACCCTACTCGGAAATTGTTCCACGCATCTACAACTCTGTTCGAAAACCAGTACTTGCCTATGTCCTTTCTAAATCTAAATTTATCCCAAATTTTAAAACCGTTATTTCTGGTTCTTACTTGGTTCGATATCCTCAGTATTTTATTAATATCTCCTTTGTTTATGCCCATCATCCACTTGTACACCTCGATGATATCTCCCCCCATTCTACGTTTTCCAAAAGTGGAGATTCAATGCTCTAAGTCTATCTTCATACGGGGGATTTCTTATACTGTAAATCATTTTAGTCATTCTTCTTTGTATGTTCTCCAATGAATCTATATCCATCCTGTAGTAAGGAGACCAAAACTGAGCTGCATAATCCCAAAAGAGGTCTCACTAGTGATGTATAGAGCTGTAAAAAAACTTTTGGACTTCTGTTGCTTATACTTCTTGAAATAAATCTTTAAACTTTAGCCTTATTGCGCACACTTAGGCCTTTGTCTTGGCTTTAGATTTCTGCTTACCATGACTCCCAAGTCTTTTTTACATTCTGTTTTTCAAGCTCAACTTCACCTAGTTTATAAATTCGAGGGGGTATTTTTTTACCCAAAGACTAGCACCTTACACTTGTCCACATTGAACTTCATCTGCCACTTTTCAGACCAAGACATTAATTTATCCCAAAACCTCCTGGGTTATTGGTATCCTCCTCAGAATGAATTATACGGCCTATTTTTGTATCATCAGCAAATTTACTCATGTCACTTGCAATTCCTTCATCAAGGTCATTTTGTAAATTATGAACAACAATGGGGCCCAAAACTGATCCTTGTGGAACGCCACTGGTGACAAATCCCCATTCAGATTTGACCCCATTAATGGAAACTCTCTGCTTTTTATTGGTGCCATGCCTCTATCCATGCTGAACTTTTCCCCCTATACCTGATGCCACCTTTCTTAAAGTCTCT
>WNWK01003678.1:0-70000 GCA_009830355.1 Cherax destructor
AATGACTGTTTTAAAAAGATCCGTTTTCCCTTTTTTAAGCCCCCCAAAAAATTTTTTCCCAGATTTTTGGGGGGGAAAAAATCCGATTTTTTTCCCAAATTTTCCCCGGCAACCTACAAACTTTTTTTTTTAGAATGAATATAAGCTTTTATTACAGAATAGGTACACGCTGCCGAGGGAAAGGGGTTTTTCTACGGCGGAATAAAAAAACCCCTTTTTTCCCAACTCCCCGGACCATCCTTAATGGAACTTTTGGAAATTTTTTAGTAAATCTTGGTGGTTCATTTTTTTTTTGGCGTTTTGGGGGTTGTCAAAAAAACCCTCTATATAAACCCAATTAACCAAAAAAAGGGAAAATTGGAAAAAAAAAAAAGTTGAGTTTTTTTGCAAAACCCCCTTTAAAATTGGACCTTTCCCCCCCTTTGGGTCAAACCTGAATCCTCTTAATCCCCCAGGTGCTGAGCCCTTTTGGGGAAAGGCACTCTCCATAATTTGTAATAATTAATAAAAAACCCCGGGAAATGGCAAAAAGGGCTAAAAAATTGGCAGAAAAAATTTTTTAAAAAATTTTTAAGGGGTGGGCCCCCCCACCCCTTTTCCCCGGGGCTATTAAAAAAAATTTCCCCTTTAGTTATGGGGGGAAAAAAAATTTTATAATTATGCAGGTGAAATTATCTCCTAGGTGAAATTTTTTCCCCGGTGTTTTTTCATTTTTAGTCCTTTTTCCCCAAATCTTTTCCCCATTCCCCCCTTTTTACAAAAATTTTTATCTGTTTCCTTAGTATCCTTATGTTCTATCTTGAGCATAAAAACACCCATTCCCCCATTTCAACTACCCCATAAACTCAAAAAGTTGAAAATTTTGGGCCCCCCTTTTAAAAAAAATTTAAAAAAAAAAAAACCTGTTTAAAAGTAATAAAATAATAGACATTTCTGGCCAAAAAATTTTTCTCTTCTTTTAATTTTTCACCCCCCGGCCTCTTCTATATTAAACCCCCCTTTCCCAAAAAGGAAATTTTATAATAACAAAAAATAAAAAGATTGACTTTTTTTTCACTGAAAAAAAATTCCCGGGAAAATGATTGGTCGGTTTATGGTATCCCAATAATTGAATCAGACATATTAAAAACCCATAAAACAAACTGGAGGTATAGAGGGCCTTACCCCCTCCCCCAGGAAAATCCAAAATTAAAATATTTCTTGCTACTTTTTGCCCCCAAATTTTCCCAAACAAACTTCTGGTAAAAAACCCCAAAAATCATCCCCTGCTTCAGTAGTCGTCTTCCTGTTAAGCCCCCAAAAAGATGCTCCCAATAAAACCATAAAGACCATCTGAAAGAAACAAAAATTTGCTATTTTGAATAAAGCACATGGTGAGTTTGCCCTTCTCATCTTGACTGCATGGGGCATTTTTTTTTATATTGCACACCCCACTGCACAGGTTTAAAAAAGGGGAATGTATGAGTATAGTTCCCCCAAAAAGCTCTTATATGGGTCGAAGCATGGGTGGTGAATGTTGCAACAAGGAAGTGCTGGAGGCAGTGGAGATGTGTGTGTGAGGGGCAATGTGTGGTGTAATATACGTAATGCAAAATTTTTGTGTTTGGGAAGTGGGAGGAGGTGCGGGACCCCCAAAAAATATTATCCAGAGGGCTGAGGAGAGGGTGGTTGGGGTTTCCCCGACATGTAAAAAGGATGGAACAAGATAGTGTGTTTCTGTAGTGGAGGGGAAAGGGGGGGTAAGGGGCGGCCTAGGAAAGGTTGGAGGGGAGGGGTAAAAAAGGGGGTTTTGTGTGCAAGGGGGTTGGACTTCCCGCAAGCATGCGTGGGCGTTGGAGCAAATGGAGACAAATGGTTTTAGGACTAGACGTGCTGTTGGAGTGTGAGCAGGGTAATTTATGAAGGGGGGCAGGGGAAAACCCGGGAGGCGGACTTGGTCCCGGAGTGGGAAAAACAGTGCCCGCACTCTGAAGGAGGGTGTTAATGTTGCAGTTTTTTAACTGTACCCTTTTGGATTCCCGGCAAGACGGTGATGGGGAAATGATGGTGAAAGTTTTTTTTTTTTTGACCCCCCTACCTTGGTGGGAAACGGCCCCATGTGTTAATAAAAATAAGAAAATTAATGTAAAGGGGAGAGGTGGTAGTATTTATTGTAAGGGAAATCAGGTGTGATTGGTATGGAAGCCCTCTGCGGGCCCCCCCCACCCCCGATGGGACAGATGGGCAGCACAATGGGACATACCAAACCAGGCATCAGCCCATCGGGCCAAAAACTCAATAAAATAAAAATCAGTACTTTGGGGAAACCAGGGGGATTTTTCAGGGGGGGCCCCCCCGGTAGTACATCACCCTGGTACTAATGAAAAACAGCAAAAAAAAGCATCCCAAATGGTAATTCGTGCTTCATATTTGCAAATATTCAGGATTTGAAATCAAATAAAACGACAGTCAATTATGTAGTGGGCTCCTATCAGAAGCGAATGCCATGTTTGGACTTTTCCCAGAAACAAAAAAAGGGACTTTTTGGGGGAGAGATAAAAAATTAAAACAAACATATAGTAGGGCCCCATTATACGGCAGGTTGGTTCAGGCTTCCCCCAAAAACCCCAGGAAAGCAGAATAATTTTTCCATTTATAAATGCTAAAAATCCCAGACAACAAGTTTACACTAACATATTAAGTTTAAAAAGATCTGGGTTTTTAAAAAAAACAAAAAAAAGTAAAATACATAGTACAGTACTTTTTATTACTTCTTAAAATTTTTGTAGTCTTAATGGGCGAGAGGTGAAAAGTACTTATTTGTGGGGAAGTCAGGTGTGGAAACCCTGGCTCCCCGTTTTTTTTTAAAAACCCCTTGATTTTTTGGGTTGTAAATATTTTTTCCAGTTTGGGGTATCTCCCCCCCAAAATTCAGGGCCTAAAATAACGGGGAAAAGCTGGTAGGCCTCCCATGTAAAAAAAGGGGGGCTGTGTTGTCAGGGGGCAGTTAAAAAAAAAAAAGGGCAGCCAGTGGTGCTTTTGGGGGAGCATTTTTAAAATGTTTTTAAAAGCCCGGGGGTTGGGGGAAATTTTGGGGAATCAAATTTTTTCCCAATGACGTTTCAAGAGGGAAAATGTCCTGAAATAAATTTATGATTTTGGGGGTTTTCCCCAAAAAAACGGGGAAAAAAGGGAAAGGGGAAGGGGAAGGAAAAAAAAGGAAAAAAAAAAGAAAAAGAAAAAAGGGGAAGGAAAAAAGATGAAAAGGGAAAGGGAAAAGGAAAAAAAAGAGTAAAAAAAGGAAAAGGGGGGAAAAAGGAAAAAAAAAAAGGGGGAAGGAAGGAAGGGGAAAAAGGAAAAAAAGGAAAAAAAGGGAAAAAAAAAAAGAAAAATGGGAAGGGAAAGGAAAAGGAAAGGGGAAAAAAAAAGAGATGAGAGGAAGGAAAGAAAAAAAAGAGATGAAAAAGGGAAAGGGAAAGGGTCCCGAAGGAAAAGGAAGGAAGGAAGGAAAAAAAGGATGGAAAAAAGGGAAAGGGAAAAGGAAAGAAGAGATGAAAAAAAAGGGGGAAGGAAAAGGAAGAAGAAAAAAAAGAAAAGGGAAAAAAAAAAGGGAAAAAGGAAAAGGAAAAAAAAGAAAAAGAAAAGGGGAAAGGGAAAGGGAAAAAAAGAGATGAGAGGAAGGAAGGAAAAAAGGGGAAGAGAAAAGGGGAAAGGGAAAGGGGAAAAAAAGAGGGGGAAGGGAAAAGGGAAAGGGAAAGGGAAAAAAGGGGGGAAAAGGGGAAAAAAGGAAGGAAGGAAGGAAAGGAAGAAAGATGAGAGGGGGAAAAGGGAAAAAGGGGAAGGAAAAAAAAGAGAAAAAAGGGAAAAGGGGAAAGGGAAAGGGAAAAAAGAAAGGGGGGAAAAGGGAAAAAGGAAAGGGGAAAAAAAAGGGAAAAGGAAAGGGAAAGGGAAAGGGAAAAAAGAAAAGGGGAAGGGGAAGGAAGGAAGGAAAGAAGAGATGAGAGGGGGAAAAGGGAAGGGAAAGGGAAAAAAAGGGGGGAAGAGAGGAAGGAAGGAAGGAAAGAAGAGGGTAAGGAGGAAGGAAGGAAGAAGAGAGATGAGGGAAAAGGAAAGGGAAAAGAAAAAGAATAGATGAGAGGAAAGGAAGGAAAGAGATGGGAAAGGAAGGAACAAAAAAAAAGGAAGGAAAGAAAAGAAAGGGAGCAAGAGGGGTGGAGGGTGGCACCTTTTGATCAAAAACCAATGGGATTTTGGCCGAGCTGGAGAGGGAGACAGAGGAGAAGCAGGAGATTACATAATAGGAATGCTCTGATCTGGAGGTCCCAAGTACTGAAAGTAATTACAGTGATGTATAACCCACAGAACAAGCAGGGAGAGCCAAGGCAAGAAGGAAGTATGATGAGGAAGTAATAGAGAGATGGTGCCAGACACACTGGCAGGTGACAAGAAGGGCTCATGCGAGTAGGGGGCAAAACTACTGATCATGGGTGACTTCAACCACAAAAATGAGCTGGGGGAAAAGCTTGGAACCGTAAGGGCCAAGATCACGTGGAGAGCTAAGATGATGGAGGTTTGGTACTGGAAAACTTCGTAGCCACTCCAACACGTAAAGGGGATACTACCAAGGAGAGAGGATGAACCAGCGAGATTGGACCTAGTATTCCACCTTAAAAATTAGTGCGGATATTGAGGATATCACACAGTCCACTCGGGGCCAGTGATCATATGGTTCTAAGCACATTCACCACTTCCAAGTAAAGTTACAGGTGGAGGGGAGGCAGATAGGGCCCAGAAGAATGAAGCCAAACTACAAAAAAGGGGACTACGCGGGCATGGAACTTCCTAAATTGGGTTCAGTTGGACAGAAGAGAACTGGGAAGGAAATCAGTATGAGATGGAATATGTGACAACAATATGCAAGGAAGCTGAGGAGAGTTTGTACCAAAGGGGAAACAGAAACAATGAAAAGGCAGGATGAGCCTGTGGTTCACCCAAGGTGCAGGGAGGCCAAAACCGAAGTGTGCTAGGGAATGGAAGGAAGTATAGAGGCAAAGAACTCCGAGAGGAAAATGAGGAGAGCAGTCGTGGGAACCAGAAATGAATATGCACAGAGTAAGAAGGAGAGCCCGAATGACCCAGTATGAGCTGACAGCAGCGCGAGAAAGCCGTCTAACCGAAGCTGTTGTACAGTCACATCAGGAGAGAACAACAGTCAAGGACCAGGTGATCCAGGCTGAGGGAAGGGAAGGAGGGAGGTCACAAGAAATGACGCGAAGTGTGTGAGGAGCTCAAGCGTGAGATTCAAGGAGTGTTCACAGAGGAGATAGAAGGGGCCTCCCAGAAGGAGAGGTAGGGTACACCATCAGGGTCTGGACACTACACACACAACTGAGAAGGAAGTGAAGAGGCTACTAAGTGACTATAGATACCTCAAGCGATAGGGCCAGATAACATCTCTCCATGGGTCCTGAGAGGGAGCAGAGGAGCTATGCCATGCCTCTAACAACGATCTTCAACACGTCTATTGGAACAGAACAACTACCTGAGGTATGGAAGAGCAAATGTAGTTCAATCTTTAAAGGAGACAGGAACGTAGCACTGAAACTACAGGCCAGTGTCACTGACATGTATGGTATGCAAGGTCATGGAGAAGATTATCAGGAGAAGAGTGGTGGAGCACCTAGAAAGGAATGAGCTTATCAACGATGGCCAACATGGTTTCAGGGACGGAAATCCTGTGTCACAAACCTACTGGAGTTTCGACAGGGTGACAGCAAAAAGACGAGAGAGAGGGGTGGGTAGATTGCATATTCCTGGACTGTAGAAGGCGTTTGACACAGTTCCACACAAGAGATTAGTGCAGAAGCTGGAGGACCAGGCAGGGATAACAGGGAAGGCACTACAATGGATCAGGGAATACCTGTCAGGAAGACAGCAAGCAGTCATGGTACGTGGCGAGGTGTCGGGAGTGGGCGCCGGTGACGAGTGGGGTTCCACAGGGGTCAGTCCTAGGACCGGTGCTGTTTCTGGTATTTGTGAACGACATGATGGAAGGAATAGACTCGAAGTGTCCCTGTTTGCAGATGATGTAAGTTGATGAGAAAGAATTCAGTCGGACGAGGACCAGGCAGAACTACAAAGGATCTGGACAGGCTGAAGCCTGGTCCAGCAATTGGCTCCTGGAGTTCAACCCCACCAAGTGCAAAGTCATGAAGGTGGGGAAGGGGCAAAGAAGACCGCAGACGGATTACAGTCTAGGGGCCAGAGACTACAAACCTCAGTCAAGGAAAAGATCTTGGGGTGAGTATAACACCAGGCACATCTCCTGGAGGCACACATCAACCAAATAACTGCTGCAGCATATGGGTGCCTAGCTAACCTAAGAACAGCATTCCGACATCTTAATAAAGAATCGTTCAGGACTCTGTACAATGACGTTAAGCCCATACTGGTATGCAGCACCAGTTTGGAACCACACTAGCCAAGCACGTGAGAAGCTAGAGAAAGTGCAAAGGTTTGCAGCAAGACTGATCCCAGAGCTAAGGGTATGTCCCTACGAGAGAGGTTAAGGAAATCACTGACACACTGGAGGACAGGAGAGATAGGGGGACATGATAACAACATATAAGATACTGAGAGGAATTGACAAGGTGGACAGACAGAATGTTCCAGAGATGGACACAACAACAAGGGGACACAGTTGGAAGTTGAAGACTCAGATGAATCAGAGATGTTAGGAAGTATTTCTTCAGTCAGAGTTGTCAGGAAGTGGAATAGTTTAGGAAGCGATGTAGTGGAGGCAGGCTCTACATAGCTTTAAGCAGAGGTGATAAAGCTCATGGCGCGGGAAGTGACAGTAGCGGCCAGTGAAGAGGCGGGGCCAGGAGCTTTGACTCGGCCCTGCAACCACAACTAGGTGAGTACACACACAGGAGCTTTGACAGGGCCAGGAGCTTTCACTGACCCCTGGACCAACTAGGTGAGTGTACACACACACACACACACACACACACACACACACACACACACACACACACACACACACACACACACACACACACACACACACACACACACACACACACACAGAGGAGCTGTGACTCGCCCTGCAACCACAACTAGGTGAGTACACACACAGGAGCTTTGACAGGGCCAGGAGCTTTCCACTCGACCCCTGCGACCACAACTAGGTGAGTGTACCACACACACACACACACACACACACACACACACACACACACACACACACACACACACACACAGAGGAGCTGTGACTCGACCCCCTGCAACCACAACTAGGTGAGTACACACACAGGAGCTTTGACAGGGCCAGGAGCTTTCACTCGACCCCTGCGACCACAACTAGGTGAGTGTCACACACACACACACACACACACACACACACACACACACACACACACACACACACACACACACACAGGAGCTGTGACTCGACCCTGCAACACAACTAGGTGAGTCACACACACACACACACACACACACACACACACACACACGAGAGAGAGAGAGCTTGGCGCTTTGGAGTGCTAATTGCAGTTGATGGAAAGTGTCCAGTCCATGCACCAACACCACTCCAAGAAAGTTATAATTCTTCCCAACAGCCAGGTTGCATCGAACATTTCTAAAGTACCTGCACAAGCTAACACTAGAGTGCCATCGCTTCCAGCACTTCTGTAAAGGATCTAACCAGGGCAAAATCCAAGCACCATGAACCAGTCAAAAGCAGGGGTTTGCACATACCCTGTGGAGGCTGCGACCCGGATTTATGTAGGAGAAAGAGCAAGAAACCTGAAACACACGCCTCAATGAACACATTAATGCATGTAGGACGATAACCTGAACAACGCCTGCGTACAACACCGAAATTCTACCAATCATCTCATGAAATTCAAAGACGCCTGTTTAGTAATCAAAGAAGCTGATTTCCGCAGACTCGAGTGCCTTGAATCAGCACTTATCGCTGTTTCTAACACAATTAAAACAAAACAAAAGACAGCTTTACCATCTCAAGTCTTAGCAAGAATCCTCCTGAAAATCAGAAACCTCTACCATCTCATAGTCTCTCCTACTCACCCAGCACGTCCATAGGATTGTTGAACACTCACCAGGCCTTCTCTTCCAACATCAACAGAAATATTTGTCTAACCTATTTTTATACTACCCAAGTAATTGCTTTTATCACCTTTTAATCATGTGCAAGTTGAATGTTCTACCTTATTGTATCACTACTACCTCTACCACCACTAGTATTACCTCACCCTGAACCCATATATACCCTGTGTGTCCATGCATTGTTTGTAACGGCTTGACAAAGCTCCTGGAGAGCTGAAACGTTGCACAAAAAAATGTCTCATTAGTTGCATTTGTGTCCTTTTACTTAAAATATTATCAGTAATTCTACCAATATTAATACAATTTTTTTATTGTTGGTGTAAACAAGTTTTGTAAACAATATAATAATACTAATGTTTGTGCAATTACAGTAGGGCCCCACTTATACGGCAGGTTAGGTTCCAGGCTAGTGCCTTAAAGCAGACATCGCCGAAAAGCAGAACGCCATTTTTTCCACTTCTAAATGCATATAAATGCCAGACAACAATACATTAACTTATATTAAGTTAGCAATAGCACTAGGCATTAAAACACAATAAAAGTAAGATACACACAGAGTACACTTATTACTTACCTTAAAGTATTAACATTCGCTTAAAAATAGTCTGTGAACCAATTTATGAAAAGATCAGTAGTCATCCAAGCTTTGAATTGGATTTATAATAAACAGGGAGGCTACCTTTTGCATAGTTCTTTAGGGCCCTAGGATTCTCTGAGTGATAAATTATCATAGGTTTTAACTTGCAATCCTAGCAGCACTAGCTCCTAGCAAGAGTGTTAGTTGAAGACTCAGATGAGTCAAAGGGATGTTAGGAAGCATTTCTTCAGCCATAGAGTAGTCAGGAAGTGTAAAGTCTGGCAAGTGATGTAGTGGAGGCAGGAACCATACATAGCTTTAAGACGAGGCATGATAAAGATCATGGAGCAGGGAGAGACCTAGTAGCGGTCAGTGAAGAGGCGGGCCAGGAGCTAAGTCTCGACCCCTGCAACCACAATTAGGTGAGTACACTCTGGTTATCTGGGTTCTCTACACATATGCTGCTATATGTAACTGTATTTGATAGCTATCTCAGCGATCAACATATACCTTGTTAGTAAGTTCATTCGGTATACATAAATACAGTTACATAGATTATCATACATAGCAAATATCGTAGACAACCCAGGATAACCCAAAATCAGTTCACTGAGTTTAATCATTTCTAACTTGGCATTTAAAAGTAAGAGGCTTACGCTCTCTTTTTATCACAACTAAGCTTAGACGCCATAGTCAATGAAAGCCAACTAGTAAACGAAAGAGTAAACGAGAGAGAACGAGATACGGAGTTTAGACAAGGAAAAAAACAAACTGAACAGGTAGTGGGCGATCACTCGGTCAGGCGAAATGAATGCGATTAATACGTGTCCACTTTTAGTTCATTCACATACGTTTGTAAGAGTTGTGAGACTTTTACCTCAAAATAATTTTTTATTATAATAATAATTACCTCACAATACAAATAACTCTTACATTGTGTACAAGTTAGTACAAAATAAACAAACAGCAACACTCCGTTCTCATGCAACACACTATTTTTAGAGTTAATGACAGTATTACCATTATTATTATCATAAAAAAAAAGTGCTAAACCCACAAGGGTCGTGAATAACTATATATAGAGTGAAGGCATATGAAAGTAATATTTTTCTACAGTTATCCCTCAGTGTTTGACTAGAGAAAACGTAATTCTTCCGACTTCTACAAAGTCGTTTGGTAAACAAATATCATATTTGTCAATTTTTATTCTGTGGGTGTATGTATCATGTTTATATGGTATGTAACTCGCTTTTTTTTAAATTTTTTTGAAGAAAATATCATAGATGAATTAATGAAAATGTCTATATTACGTAAAAAAAGACATTTAATGTGCCCAAGAGTGATTATTATTAATATTACGTAATGGTTTTCCCTCCGCCCGTAACACCATAGCATATAAACAGCATGTTTATATGCTTTGTAACGTGTTTCTTTATAATTTTGAAGAAAATATCATAGATGGATTAATGAAAATGTCTATATTAACGTAAAATAAGACATTTAATGTGCAAAGTGATTATTATTAGTATTACGTAATGTTTTCCCTCCGCCGGCAACACACCTACATAGCATTTAAACAGCATGTTTATATGCTATGTAACGTGTTTCTCATATAATTTTGAAGAATATATCATAGATTAATTAATGAAAATGTCTATATTGACGTAAAATTGGACATTTAATGTGCCCAAGAGTGATGATTACATAATAGAGATGTGCTCACGGAAAATGTAAACAAACCGGGTGGCGCGCCGTATCTGAAAGACGCCGCTGTATACAAAAGTTTTGGTCATAATTTGAACTCGCCGGATGAACGGAACGCCGAAAGACGAAACGCCGAAAAGCGGGGCCCTACTGTACAGTGGACCCTCGGTTAACGAAATTAATCCGGTCCAGGAGCTATTACTTAATCTGAATCTTTCGTAATCTGAAACCTTATTTCCCATAAGAAATAATGTAAATACAATTAATTCGTTCCACAAAAAAATAATCACTCAAAAAAAAAACCAATAACATTTACTTACCTTTATTGAAGAGTTGCAGGTATCTGGAAGGTAGAGTTGCTGATAGGGGCAGGGTGTTAATGGTTGGAAGGGGAATCCCCCTCCAAAAGGGCTTCAGGTAACAAGTCCCTCTCTAAGGTTACTTCCCTTCTTGGTCTTTTAATGCCACTAGGACCAGCTTGAGTCACTAGACCCCTGCCTGGTGAAGTAACTGTCCAGAGTCCTCTCTTTCTGGCGACTCTTCAACACTTTTCTGAAGTACAAATGGCTCTGTCACTGAAGTGGTTGCACAGAAGGCCATTTCAGCTTGCTCAGGGTGGTATCTTTCAACAAATGTCTGCAACTCATTCCACTTTGTACACATCTCCTTAAGCACTGAAGAAGGCACCTCCTTATCTCTCTCTCTCCTCCTGTGAAGCAATAACCTCAGCTGTGGTCTGTTGCTGTTCCAGATGAAGCTCTTGCAGCTCTTCAGTTGTTAGCTCTACCCCGTGCTCCTCCACCAACTCTTCCACATCCTCACCACTCACCTCCAACCCCAGGCTGTTCCCCAATTCCACAATATCTTCCACAACATGTTCCACAACAGGCACAGGGTCGTCAGGGTCAGGGTCAGCCTCAAATCCTTCAAAATCCCTCTTTTCAACACAATCCGGCCACAGTGGTCTCCAAGCAGAGTTCAGAGTCCTGGAAGTCACTTCCTCCCAAGCCTATGCAATGCACGATATTGAGGTGTTCTTTCCAGAACTCTCTTAGGGTCAATTCAGAGTCATTGGTCATATTAAAGCACCTCTGAAACAGTGCTTTGGTGTACAGTTTCTTGAAGTTGGAAATGACCTGCTGGTCCATGGGCTGGGTGGGAGGAGTGGTGTTAGGAGGCAAGAACTTCACTCTGATGAAATTTAAGTTGTCAGGCAACAACTCTTGCAAGTTGTGAGGATGAGGATGAGCATTGTCCAGTACCAGGAGGCACATGAGTGGCAATTTCTTTTCCAGGAGGTATTTCTTCACACTAGGGCCAAACACTCCAGTCAACCATTCCTTGAAAATCTCTGTAGTGACCCATGCCTTGGTGTTAGCTTTCCAATGCACACACAATTTATTCTTGTCAACACTGTGTTTCCTGAAGGGTCTGGGATTTTCTGCGTGATGCACCAGTAAAGGCTTCACTTTAAAATCACCACTGGCATTGGCACACATCATAAGAGTTAGCCTGTCTTTCATAGGCTTGTGTCCTGGCTGTGCCTTTTCCTCCTGAGTAATGTAGGTCCTGTTGGGCATTTTCTTCCAAAACAGGCCTGTTTCATCACAATTAAACACTTGTTGGGGGAGGAATTGTTCAGCTTCTACGAACCCCTTGAATTCCAGCACAAATTTTTCAGCTGCACGTTTGTCTGAGCTGGCTGCCTCACCATGCCTCACAACATTGTGTATGCCATTACGTTTCTTAAACTTCTCAAACCAGCCTTTGCTGGCCTTAAAATCACTCTCCTCACCACTGGTTCCAGGCATTCAGGATTGAGGGTTGCGACAGTCAAAGGGTTAATACAGTCTCTCCTCACTTAACGACGTACCGACTCGAGTTTAAAAAAAAAAAATTGTATGCCGTATGAGAACTTGGGTCACTCATCTCAATCTCCTTACAGCCACTCAGTACACTAGCTTTTAAAGTCTCCAAGACCACATATTTGTACAAATTTTAACTTTGTGTACCCCATAGTTCAAGATAGAAGTGCAGCAGCACTTGTATAGGTTTCGTAGCTGACATTTAAAGCACTCCAGAGCGATTGTTATTACAAGAAATAAATCTTAATCTTTATTAATTATTATTATTATTATTAACACCATCAACATACCTTGTTCACTGAGTTTAATCATTTCTTAATTAAGCTGCCATAAGAGAGATGTCACTGTAAGCTCAGTGAGAGTTCATAGGGTATAACCGTTTCTGCTCTCGTGACCAACCGATGCAACCGTTAGCCCAATGTCAAAGGTCACCCATGTCAAAGGTCATACTTTGAACGCTATGAGCCCTGCTCGGGGCAGTGCCTCAGTTACCATCGAGACACCGTGTAGGGATAGACCAGGCTTACGGCTCTGAGAATCCCACCGCTGCCACCATTTGTTGCGTGGAGGTTCTTTCGTAGATTGGGTAATGAACAGACGAGTTTGGGATGGTAACTTGGTATATTAGACAGAAGAGTGATCTAGGCATGTTTCCCCTGATGTAAACAATGTATCTAATCCCAGAGTGGCAGCCTCCACCTCTACCCCACTCACATAATATGGCATAAATTATTCATTTCAGCGTCTTTATTACAGTTCTAGGGTATTTATCGTGTTTCTGATATAAATTTGGAATAAATGTAATAGATAGATAACCTTTATTACTAATATTAGTGTAATTACACAACATTTTATTAGCGCCACGGCTAACGTCCAACACTTATGACGACTCGCCAGACACTGAATGCTACTGCTCGCCTCCCTCTCTCAGTTAGCTCCTCCCACTTCGTAACAGTGTTAGAGGGTGAATTTAATGTATTTTTTCTGTAAGCTTAACTCTTTTATTGTAAGCTTACTTTTTTATTGTTTTCTTTAATACATATATAAGAGTTATGCAAATTAAAATAGTTATCAAGTTGGAGTTTCATTATTTTTTTTCTAATATGTATACGTATTTAATGAAGCATTTGGCATCATTACAAAGGGAGAAACAGCAGTGTCTCATTAACTCATGACACTTCATCCCACTAGAAAATATTGTATAATTATACTATTACTATCAGTAAATATTACCTATCATATTTATTCCAGAATAATAATAGGTATAACATAAATAACGTAGAAGCATGATAAAAACTGACATTATATAGAGAGGTATTGAACGGTGGAGGGCGGAGGATGAAAAAAAAAAAAGTGACCGAGAATACGTTACGCGCGTGAAGGGTAACTATAGAAGATCACTCTTACCCTATGTAAAGACTGAAAAAAGTGCGATTTAAAAAAAAAATCCTAAGTAATCAGCTATGCAGGTGTTTCCTGGAATATCTCGGAAATAAGTTATTGACCTATTTCATTTTGTATTACCGTTAATAATACACAGATTGAATGGAATTTCCCAGCAAACATAAAACTGAATGTTTTAATTTTGGGTGGTGACACTTTTGAAGTGTCAGAAAAGGGTGATTCCTTGATTACCGACGGGGTCTTAGGCCCCCTATCTCCGTCGTTAAGTGAGGACTGTATACGATATTTAAAGCAGCCCAGAGGGATAAAATACACATACTACAGTACACTCAAATACAGTGGACCCCCGAGTTTCGTAAACCCCGGAAATCGTACATTTATGTAAGTATAATATTGTAAGTGCTTGTGGAAAAGTATTTTTGGGGGTCTGAAATAGACTAACCTACGTGACATTTTTTCTTAATGGGGTAAATTTGTTCGGTAATGGCACTTGAGCAGACTTCAAGAGTGAAGTTTTTATGAAACTCGGGGGTCCACTGTATGTGTACATAGCCTTAATGTAGGATGAGAGGCGAGTAGTATTTATTTGTAGGAAGTCAGTGTAGGTAGCCGGTAGGTGTAGCCTGCCTGGGCTACACCTACCGGCTACCTATACTGCGGCCCAGAGCCATATTATTACCATCAACATACCTTGTTCACTGTACAGTGAGCCCCCGGTTTTCATGATTAATCTGTTCCAGAGGGCGTCATGAACACCGAATATCACGAACTCCGAATCTATTTTCCCCATAAGAAATAATGGAAATAAAATTAATCCATTCCAGACACCCAAAAATTTAAAATAAAATATTTTTGTACATTAAATATAAATTAAATTACACAGAAAACAATGAGAAATAATTATAGTACAAAAACATGTCACTTACCTTTATTGAAGAGTTGTTGATGTGTGGAAGATGGGAGGAGGGGAGAGGATGGAGTAGTATGCTAGTGTTTGGAAGGGGAATCCCCTTCCATTAACACTGCAGGTACCAAGTTCTTTTCTGGGGTTACTGGCCTTTTTCTTTTAATGCCACTAGGACCAGATTGAGAGTCACTGGACCCCACTCTAATAAAAAATCTGTCCAGGGAGCTCTGTGTCTGGCGTTTCTTTAAAGCATCCCTGAAATAGGACACCACATTGTCATTGTACAGGTTGCCAGCACGGCCTGCAACAGCTTTGTTAGGGTGATATTCATCCATAAAGCCTTGCACATCAGTCCATTTGGCACAGATCTCCCTAATCCTTGAAGAAGGCACCTTCTTCCATCTCTGTTCCTCCTCCTCTCCTCTGAATCATTTTCCTGAACTGTGGTCTGTTGTTGCTGTTGAAGCTCTTGCAGATCTTCAGTGGTATCTCTTCATTGTCCTCCTCCACCAACTGCTCCACATCCTCGGTACAAACATCCAACCCCATGGACTTGCCCAGTTCCACAATTTCTTCCACAACAGGCTCAGGGTTCTGAGGCTCAGCCCCAAAACCTTCAAAATCCCTCTGGGACACAGTCTGGCCACAATTTTCTCCAGGCAGAGCTTAAAGTCCTGGTAGTCACTTGCTCCCATGCCTTACCTATAAGGTTTACACAATGCAGGATATGGAAATGATCTTTCCAAAAGTCTTTTAGGGTCATATTCATGTCTGTGGTCACTTCAAAGCACTTTTGAAACATTGCTTTGGTGTAGAGTTTTTTAAAGTTGGAAATGACCTGCTGGTCCATGGGCTGGAGGAGAGGAGTGGTATTAGGGGGTAAGAACTTCACTTTGATGAATTTAAAATCCTTCACCATTTGCTCTTCCATGTCTTGAGGATGACAAGGAGCATTGTCCATTATCAGGAGGCACTTAAGTGGCAAATTATTTTCCTCAAGATATTTCTTCACACTGGGGCCAAACACTTCATGAAACCAGTCAAAGAAAATTTTCCTAGTGACCCATGCCTTATTGTTAGACTTCCACATCACACACAAATTAGCCTTTGCGACACTGCATCTCTTAAACGCTCGGGGATACACTACTAAAGGCTTCACTTTAAAATCCCCGCTAGCATTAGCACACAACATCAGAGTTAGCCTGTCTTTCATAGGCTTGTGTCCTGGCAGTGCCTTTTCCTCCTGTGTAATGAAGGTCCTGTTTGGCATTTTCTTCCAAAACAGGCCTGTTTTGTCACAATTGAACACTTGTTTGGGTTGGAATTGTTCAGCCTCTATGTACCCCTTGAATTCATTCACGTAATTTTCAGCCGCTCTTTTGTCAGAACTGACTGCCTCACCATGCCTCACAACACTATGTATGCCACTACGCTTCTTAAATCTGTCAAACCAGCCTTTGCTGGCTTTAAATTCATTCACTTCAGCACTCGTTGCAGACATTTTCTTAATGAGATCATGCAACTGCCTTGCTTTTTCAGATATCGCCTGCGTAACACTATCTCCTGATAATTGTTTCTCGTTGATCCACACCAACAATAACCTCTCCCCTTCTTCCAGCACTTGAGATCTCTGTTTTGTGACCATACTTGCACCTTTCGTAACAACAGCGTCCTTGAGTTTCTTTCCCTTGTCCACAATGGAAGTGATGGTTGAATGGTCTTTGCCATACTGCCTGGCCAGCTCAGCCACACGAACTCCATTTTCATATTTTGCAATGATCTCCTTCAATTCTACCGTATTTCTGACATTCTTGACCACAGGCCTGGCACTAGGAGCTTTCTTAGGGCCCATGGTGGCTTATTTAGCAGTTGCAAGCACTAAAAACAATGGAATAATGACAATATGTATGGTATGAATGCGTGGGTGGTGGTCGCTTGCTGGTAAACAATAGCACACTGATGCTGAATGGAGTGCCCGGGCCCGCTCAGGCCACGCATACGCGTCCAGGACGAATCACGAACTCCGAGCGGATTCGCGAACACCGAACCAAAATTTTCGCAAGAAAACATCACGAACTCCGACGCTCACAAACTCCGGGGGTTGACTGTATTTAATCGTTTCTAACAACTACCTTTAGATGCCGTCATAGACGAAGGGAGAAGTAATGAATAATTCATGCCAAGAATTGTAAACAAAACCGGAGTGGGGGAGTGACTAGGCCAAATGCAGATTCATACATGTTTTCTTTGGTGCTGGACCAGAGAAAACGTAATGTTTTCCCTCCACCCGGCATATAAATATAGCATGTTTATATGCTATGTAATGTGTTTCTTATATAATTTTGAAGAAAATATAAATGGTTTAATGAAAATGTCTATATTGATGTAAAATAAGACATTTAATGTGCCCAAAAGGGATTATTATTATGTAGTATTACTATGGCATTAAGACTAGAGGGACACTCCTAGTGATTTTAATGTGTACCTGCATGCCAGCACAGCATGTAAGTATATTTAGGTACAGGTACACAAGTACATATTATCAGAACACACAAAATATGCAATAACTTTAAAATACATGAAATTTTGGAAAGTTTCCAGACATAATAGAGATGTGCTCACGGAGAATGTAAACAAACCGGATGGCCCATGGTGACCGTATTAGAAAGTCAGGTGGGGGGAGCCATATAGAGTTTTGGTCATAATTTAAAATGTCCATATTAGCGGAACGCTGTAAGGCAGCGCCCTACTGTACGTATATTGTTTCTGATTTTGTCTAATTCCTTATTTTTTATGAAGATCAAATCCAGTGCATTTTCATTTCTACTAGGATCATTTATCTGTAGGTTCAATGCAAACTTTTCACAAGGTCTCCTTAGTTCCTCGGTATGTACCTGTTAACCAGAGTGCCTCCAGGAACTATTTCTGGTACAATGCTGTGGTGAACAATCTTCCACTTTACATTTGGGAGGTTGAAATCTCCAGGTTAATATTCAGTGTGGAGTTTTTTCAATACTTTCAGGACAGCTCTCTATATTCATTATCCGATGCATGAATTCCTCAGCCATTGTTCTCTTTTTTTTTATGTACGAGGGTATTTACCAGGTTCCTATTTTGCATTTTAATACCCAGAACTGCTGTATCATTTGGTTAATTCAACAATTCTTTGCAACAATAAGGATCTTTCACATAGTCCTACTCCTCCCTGTGGCCTATTAACTCTTATCACATCTATGCATACAGATTTTAATGTCATCTTACCGTACGAAACATCCCTTGTGGGCATTTTTGTAAAGGCTCCAAACATGGCATTTGCTTCTGTGAGGATCCCATTAATATGGCTAACTTTATTTTAATTTGATTTCAAACCCTGAATATTTGAAAAAAAAAAAAAAAAGGAAATAGAATTTACCATTTGGGATGTTCTGGTTTGATGTGGGTTTTGTTGTACCACTGGTCATATACCACCATATGGCACCCAGTGTACATATCTGTGCTTTTTCCAAAATTGATTGCACACGTGTCTGTAGTTCATTTGACCCAGTTGAGTGTATGACTGGCTTAGTTTGTCCCACTGCTGCACACCTCTGTACCACCTGTTGTTGCTCCCTGTTTTTTTTTTTTTTTGGGTGGGGGGGGGGATCTGCTTGTTTCTTTCATCTAAAAAAAAAAAAATGCTGTTCTTTACTTACCTCTGCTTTCTTGGTAGCTGTGTGTTCGTTTCATGTGGTAGTCTGGGCAGCTGAGGTCATAACATTCTTGAGCTGCACTGAGACTTTGCACATCTATGGATGGAAGTACACCTACCATCCTACTTACGACCGAGCTTGGTTCCGACCGGTCGTAAGTCAAAATGGACGTGAGTCGAGCCTAGAAAATTGCCGATAGGGATACTTCAATAATTAAATCTTAACCCCTTAACTGTCCAAACATAGATCTGCGTTAGTACCGCTAGCTCTCCGAATGTAGATCTAAGTGTTATTTTTCATGCCTTCAAATTTGGTGTGATAGGCTTGAGTGGCCTAGACATGAGAGAATGGTCTGCACACTTGGTGTGCGCAGTATGAAAAATCGGGGCGCTAGGGTACTGTGTGGGAGCACCAATTACTTTCAGGTCCATCTTGGGTCAACAACATGGCAGACCCCCATGATTCACTCACGCCTCGTTATATTAACACACTCCTATTTGCGGAAAGTGATACAGAACACGAGTTTAGTGGATTTGACACTGATATGGCAACTAATGATCAAGGAATTAGTGAAACTATTGATAACCCAGATGACCCTCAGCCCATCACCTCTGGGGTGGCCAGTGTGGCCACAACAGCCCTCAGCCCAGCACCTCTGGGGTGGCTAGTGTTAGTACCCAAATGCAACTAGTATGCAAGAGGAAATTATCATTTTCCTCGGTTTTGGTGTTGATGATAGCAAAAAGTGATATAAGTGACGATGAGATCAATTTTTGTCCATAGAGGATTCGAGTGATAGTGATATTCATTATTCCTCAGTGAAACATACTTTTAGGCATCGTTGCCTATGTTCAGGCAGTGTGCCATATGCAGTTGGCAAGGTCGTGGAGGTCATGATCGAAAACCCCGGCCACTGATAGTGACCATGAAGGAGAATGTAGGAATGGAGGAAGAGGTGGTGGTGGGTGGCATGGTGCCTAACCCGCATGGCGCAGTGGGTGGGCAACAAAGGGCAGCCCGGCACCCCTCAACCATGTGCTGCCTCCACTCCTGTCTCCTCCTGCTCCTCCATGCCCCATACCACAGGTCCACCCTGCACCATGTGACCGTGAATGGAACTGGACAGAAAGTACACCATTCGTGCCACATCCTTGAAATTTTGATGCCAGTGGAAGTGGCATCATGCCAGAATGTCCCTTCACAAATGAGTCTTTAGAGTTGACTATTCCCAACTATACTTTGATGAGCCTATAATGAACTTGATTGTTACACAGACCAACGGTTACTAAGACTTCTATACAATGGACAACAGAGGTTTCAGAATCACACAGCTGCGCAGGTGAAAAGATACAACTGTGGCTGAAATGTATTTATTCCTTGGCACTGTCATGCTTATGCCACATGCATATAAGCACAACATAGCACAGTACTGGTCCACAGACCACTTAATCAGTACTCCAGTCTAATGTGACCACCTCCCTGCAACAGATGCACTGTTCTATGAATGTGATTTCTCAGACTGGAATATGCCCAACAGAAATGACCTATACAAAATCCAGGAAGTATTTATGTATCTGAAGCAAAAATCGAGTGCCTACTTTTATCTATTCAAGAACATTGTTTTTGACGAGTCCTTGATTCTGTTCAAGGATGACTGTCATTCAAACAATATAGTAGTATACGTATACCAAGCAAATAATCGCTTGGTATAAAACTCTTTGTGGACCGAGACTGGTCTTGTGTTTGATGTCATTATCTACACGGAAAAAACACTCAACGATACCAGGCAGATGGGCATTTCTGGTGATGTTGTTCGCAAGATGATGGGCCATACCTTGGCAAGGGCCATACATTGTACACAGACAACTGGTATACAAGCCCTATGCTCGCTGATTTCTACGTGTGAACAATACTGATATATGTAGAACAGTGAGAAGAAATAGAAACAGCCATGGTTCACTGGAGGCAGTGTAGTGCAAGCGTTTCATGCCAAGACATCATGGCACTGACGTGGCATGCCAAACGGACGTGACGTTGCTGTCAACCATCCACAGAAATGAGATGGTACAAACAAAGTGAACAGGAGACCAATGAGCCATTAAAGCCAGCTGCTGACATTGACTATACGAACTATGCAACTATCGACAAGTGTGACATGATAAGGTTTGTTGACTGTGTGCTTAGGAGTCGCAAGTGGTATATGTTTTTTCCACCTTGTAGACACTGCAATGCTCAATGCCTTCAACATTATGAAATAAAGACTGGGAAGCTACAACGCATGGGAATTCACCTTCAGTGTCATAAAGCAGATAGTAAAAAGTATGGTACCACACTTGTACCTGCCCCCTCCACAGCGACCTGTCACCCCACAACAACCAGAGGGGGAAGTGCCAGACCGAATACTCCCTAACTGTCACTGCCTGATACTGATACCATCTACCCCAAAGAAGTATTCTCAGAAAAAGTGTGTTGTGTGTGCTAACACTAAAAGGCAACTCCAAGTGTGAAAAGACATACAATTCATATATCAGCAATGTGGGGGTGGCACTCTGTGTGAATCCATGCTTCATGGAGTATCATACAATGGTGGAGTAATAGAAACATAAATGGGATCTGTAAATACCTTGTATATATTTGTAGACAATAGTATGTGATTGAACCAGGTGTACAAATTCATCTATCAGTGTGAACATGTGTGTTTGTGACAGTATGATTACTAATTCTGTACACACACGCACACACACGCACACACACGCACACACACGCACACACACGCACGCACACGCACGCACACGCACGCACACACGCGCACACACGCGCACACACGCGCACACACGCGCACACACACGCACACACACGCACACACACGCACGCACACACACACACACACACACACACACACACACACACACACACACACACACACACACACACACACAGACAGACACAGACACACACAGAGAGAGAGAGCACCAGTTTGGAACCCACACCTGGTAAGCACGTCAAGAAATTAGAGAAAGTGCAAAGGTTTGCAACAAGACTAGTCCCAGAGCTAAGGGATTGTCCTACGAAGAAAGGTTAAGGGAAATCGCCTGATGACACTAGAGGACAGGAGGGTTAGGGAGACGTGATAACGACATATAAAATACCTAACAAATCCCCAGGCCCTGATGAACTGTATGCAAGGGTTCTAAAGGAATGTAAAGAGGAGCTTAGCAAACCTATGGCTAATCTTTTCAACATATCACTGCAAACTGGCATGGTGCCAGATAAGTGGAAAATTGCAAATGTAATACCTATTTTCAAAGCAGGAGACAGGTCCTTAGCTTCGAACTATAGACCAATAAGCCTAACCTCCATAGTGGGAAAATTTATGGAATCAATAATTGCCGAGGCAATTCGCAGCCATCTTGAAAAGCATAAATTAATCAACGAATATCAGCACGGTTTTACAAAAGGGCGTTCCTGCCTTACAAATTTAATAACTTTTTTCACTAAGGTATTTGAGGAGGTAGATCATGGTAATGAATATGATATTGTGTATATGGACTTCAGTAAGGCTTTTGATAGAGTCCCACATCAGAGACTATTGAGGAAAATTAAGGCACACAGAATAGGAGAATTTTTTTCCTGGATAGAGGCATGGTTGACAAATAGGCAGCATAGAGTTTGCATAAATGGGGAGAAATCAGAGTGGGGAAGTGTCACAAGTGGTGTTCCACAGGGGTCAGTATTGGGCCCCTTGTTCACAATCTACATAAACGACATAGATGAGGGAATAAATAGCGACATAAGCAAGTTTGCTGATGACACCAAAATAGGCCGTCCAATTCATTCAAATGAGGACATTAGAGCACTCCAGGAAGATTTGAATAGACTGATGCAGTGGTCGAGAAGTGGCAGATGCAGTTTAATATAGATAAATGCAAAGTTCTAAATATTGGACAGGACAATAACCATGCCACATATAAACTAAATAATGTAGATCTTAATACTACTGATTGCAAAAGGATTTAGGAGTTCTGGTTAGCAGTAATCTAAAACCAAGACAGCAGTGCATAAGTGTTCAATAAAGCAAACAGAATCCTTGGCTTCATATCAAGAAGCATAAATAATAGGAGTCCTCAGGTTGTTCTTCAACTCTATATATCCTTGTTAGGCCTCATCTAGATTATGCTGCACAGTTTTGGTCACCGTATTTCAGAATGGATATAAATGCTCTGGAAAACGTACAAGGAGGATGACTAAGTTGATTCCATGTATCAGAAATCTTCCCATGAGGATAGACTGAGGGCCCTGAATCTGCACTTCTAGAAAGGCGTGAATTAGGGGGATATGATTGAGGTATATAAATGGAAAACAGGAATAAATAAAGGGGATGTAAATAGCGTGCTAAAAATATCTTGTATTGACAGGACTTGAAGCAATGGCTTTAAGTTGGATAAATTCAGATTCAGAAGGGATATAGGAAAGCATTGGTTTGGTAATAGAGTTGTCGATGAGTGGAACAAACTCCCGAGTACAGTTATAGAGGCTAAAACGTTTGTAGTTTTAAAATAGGCTAGATAAATATATGAGTGGGTGCGGGTGGGTGTGAGTTGTACCTGACTAGTTTGTGCTACTAGGTCAGATGCCGTGCTCCTTCCTTAAGTGAATGTAACCTGACCTGGCTGGGTCGGGGCATTGGCTGCGGTGGGAGACTTGGACCTGCCTCGCATGGGCCAGTAGGCCTGCTGCAGTGTTCCTTCTTTCTTATGTTCTTATGTTCAACAAAACATAATTATCATAACATAAAAATTACAAAAATTACAAAAGGATTATAAAAAAAAAACTAAATCTTTTAATATTTCTGCAAGTGGCAGTGCTCCATATTGCCATCACCTGAGCATTCAGCGCCAACTTCGCGAGCTTATCTCGGTAAGTACTGATCCTAAAATTTTTTTTTATCATATAATGTGTAGAATATTTCCCCCTTCATTTACTTTTTCTTTTTTCAAAATATTCGGAGCGCTGGGCGAGTGAACGTAGATCTACGTTTGGACAGTTAAGGGGTTAATCTTTTAAAGTAATCATTCTTTTACGTTGTGGAAATCACTTCAGTCCGTTCATTATTATTGATTGGTTTTCACAAAATTGGTGAATAACGTCCGAGATAATAGCCGAAAGCGCGCACATACCTGAGTATACTCGGAAATATTTTTTCCCTAAAAAAATCCTTTTTTTTTCAGTGTTTTTGTAAGCTACGAGTGTCTATTACAGTTTGCCCTCATGCTAGATGCGTTTTCTCTCACAAGTGATGAAAGAAGGGATAATGAGCCTTATGGTCGGTGGTGTCCATAAAGTCCCTTTCCTATCTGCGCAGCAGGCCTTCACATTATGCTAGATAATATTTATTCTGGGGCATTTTTTGTTTCTGTGCTATTGATATTTTGCCTTGTCATAATAGATAAATTGTGATAGATAAGCCATATTGTTGATATTAGTGTAAGAATAGAACATTTTGTTGGCTACTCTCTTGCTTGTGTCACCACTTCTACCCAGAAGGTTCCTGATTGGTTCTCCAACTTTATAATAGCTACATAGTATCGTATGTTACTTTTTACTAAATATTTTACTACTGTATATCACAATTATTGTAGTGATTTTATTTTATTTTTGTATTTCATTTTTACTTTACTTTTTATGCTGCTAGTACTGTATTTTATACTGTAAGGTTTAGGAGAAACACTGTGCATAGGGTCCGAAGATTTCACTGCTTTGATGTGCCATCCTCTTCTCTTCTTTCCTCTCCTCTGTCCAGTTAGTACAATTAATACAGTATGATGCTGATGATACTGCAGGGTAACTCAGTGATGCTGCCTGCGTGGCATGTTGCCGCGAGTAGTGGTCAAATATCGACGGGGTATGCCTGGCAGCCCTGCTGCCAGGGCGACGATCGTGAGACGAGTGGTTGTATGTTGCGCAGGTTGTAAGTAGGATGATAGGTATACCTTCATTCCTTTTTAAAGTGACATTTACCTTTTTCTTTTTAAACATTTTCTGGTGTATTGATACCAGTATTTTCTGCCATTTATTTACCTCTTTAGTATTTGCATACATCCTTACTGCCTTATTTCCTGTGATACATTTGTTCTCGCTTTCTGAGAGGTGATCTGAACTCTACCTTTCCTGAAGCATATTTCTCCAGGTTGTTCTGTTCCTTATTTTCCTGCTGTTTTCTCTTCCCTTGTATTTTTTCACTCTTGCATCCTTAACCCTTTCACTGTCGAGACCCCTGCTCACAAACTTGCTCTCAGTTTTGAAGAATTAAAAAAATTTTTTTCTTATGAAATGATAGAGAATCTTTTCTCAATGGTAATGACACCAAAAGTACGAAATTTGATGGAAAACTTAGGAATTACGCTTCGAGTTAGCGGTCTCGACGATATATACGTATTGGCGATTTTGCCCACTTTGAGCCTTATTTTTGGCCAATTCTATTGTTTCAGTCTACCAAACACAGCTATTTTGCTAGCACTCCATTTGTTCTATTGACTGAGTACAAGAAACCACCCATTCACCGATTTCAACTACCCAATAAAGTGGTCAGATATTGGCAATTTGGCCAATTTCAAAATAGAATTCAGAATAAACAAGACAAACATTCCTGGCACTAAAACAACATTTTATTTGTTCATTAATCGCGTCTAAAGGCCCCTCTTATATTACTCTTGCTTTCCATTTTGAATTTTTATTCACACAAAAAATAGAAGATTTACTGTTATGCAGACTATTGCATTATTGTAATAATTGTATATAAATAATGTCAGCCCATTCGTGACTGTGTATTAGACTGGGCAGTTGGACACGTATTGGAGGTGACATCATTTGTTTATTCTTGAAAATCGAACATTTCCGCTACTTTGAGCTCAATTTCAAGGTAGTGAAACTAATCAAGATCATCTCTATTTCTGTAACATATCTTGCATTCTATCAAACGAGACCAAGAAAATGAGAATCCAACCATAAATACCATACGAAAATACACTTCAAAGTTGGCGTTTTAAACCAAAAACACTGTCAGTTTTTTTTTCTCATGCACTGCTTGCTGCAGTTTTTTTATACTGGGTGCACTGACCATGCAGATCCATTCTCTCACATGTAGGTCTGCCAGCTTTCTTCTGCTAGATTTGAAGCCACTAGAATTTTGCGATTAATCGTCACCAACACTGGCTTGTGAGCCGTACTAATATGACACCGACAGTGAAAGGGTTAAGTATCTGTCTCCACCCTATTTTGGCTCTGTGCTCCCTTTGTTCCCTCTTTGTATGTTTCTGACAAGGTTCTCGAGAAAAAATTCTTGTATTATTAGCTCGAGCGAGTTGAGCTCAAAACATAATCTGGCAAGGGACTCGATAAATTCCTTGTATTATTAGCTCTAGCAAGTTGAGCTCAAAACATAATCTACTTGAGTGCCTCTGGCATCAGCAATGTAGATCTGTGTATTAGACAGTGAACAGATTAATATACAGTGGACCCTTGAAAATCGTCATTAATCCATACCAGAGAGTCTGCCAAAATTCAAAATTGACGATTTTCAAAATTATTTTTCCCATAAGAAATAATGTAAATCAAATTAATCCGTTCCAGACACCCAAAAGTATTTAAAAAATATTTTTTTTTACATTAAATGTACATTTATCTTCACAGAAAACAATGAACCATGAAGTATAAGACAGTAATAACTTGACACTTACCTTTATTGAAGAGTTGTTGATTTGTGGAAGACGGAAAGAGGGGAGAGGGAGGAGTTGCTAGTGTTTGGAAGGGGAATCCCCTTCCATAAAGACGTCAGGTACCAAGTCCTTTTCCGGGGTTATTTCCCTTCTTGTTTTTCAATGCCACTAGGACCAGCTTGAGTCACTGGACCCCTGTCTCACAAAATAACTATACAGAAAGGACTGTTTCTGGCATTTCTTTAAAATGTCCCTAAAATGAGACAAGATATTCATTGAACATGTCGCATACACGGCCTGCAACAGCTTTGTCAGGGTGATGTTCCTCCACAAATCTTTCCATCCTAGTCCACATTGCACAAATCTCTGAAGAAAGCAACTTCTTCCCTCTCCCTTCCTCCTCTGAAGCAATTTCCTAAGCTCTGGTCTGTTGCTGTTGCAGATGAAGCTCTTGCAGCTCTGTAGTGGTTAGCTCTTCATCGTGGTCCTCCACCAACTCTTCCACATCTTCACCACTAACCTCCAACCCCATGGACGTCCCCAATGCCACAATAGTTTCCACAACTGGCATTGGGATGTTAGGGCCAGCCTCAAACCCTTCAAAATCTTTGTCGAGGACACAATCTGGCCACAATTTTCTCTAAGCAGAGTTCAAAGTCCTGGAAGTCACTCCCTGCCAAGCCTTACCTATAAGGTTCATGCAATGGAGGATATTGAAGTAATCTTTCCAGAACTCAATTAAGGTCAATTCAGAGTCTGAAGTCACATCAAAGCACTTTTGAAACATTGCTTTGGTGTAGAGTTTTTTGAAGTTTGAAATGATCTGCTGGTCCATGGGCTGGAGGAAAGGAATGGTATTAGGGGGCAAGAACTTCACTGTGATGAACTTAAAATCCTTTACTATTTGCTCTTCCAAGTCTTGAGGATGAGCAGGAGCATTGTCCATTACCAGGAGGCACTTGAGATCCAATTTATTTTCCAGGAGGTATTTCTTTACACTGTGGCAAAACACTTCATTGAACCAATCAAGGAAAATGTCCCTCGTGACCCATGCCTTACTGTTAGCCTTCCACATCACACACAAATTAGCCTTGGCGACACTTTTTCTTGAACACTCTGGGATTTTCAGAGTGATACACCACTAAAGGCTTCACTTTAAAATCCCCACTAGCATTACCACACAACATGAGAGTTAGCCTGTCTTTCATAGGCTTGTGTCCTGGCAGTGCATTTTCCTCCGTGTTGTAGGTCCTTGGCATTTTCTTCCAAAAGAGGCCCGTTTCGTCACAATTGAACACTTGTTGGGGTTTGAATTGTTCAACCTCTATGTACCTTTTGAATTCGTGCACAAATTTTTCAGCCGCACATTTGTCAGAAATTGCAGCCTCTCCATCCTTACAACATTGTGTATGCCACTTTGCTTCTTGAAATTTTCGAACCAGCCTTTGCTGGCCTTGAATTCATCTAGATCAGATCATGCAACTGCCTTGCTTTTTCGCAAATTATTGACTGTGTAACACTATCTCCTGCTAACTCTTTTTGTCTGATCCACAAAAGCAACAACTTCTCAACTTCTTCGATAATTTGCGATCTCTTTTTCGTTAGCATATTCACCCGTTTTGCAACATCAGCTTCCTTGATTTCCTTTTTCTTAGACAAGATGGAAGTGATGGTTGAATGGGCCTTCCCATACATCCTGAAGAGCTCTGCCACACGCACTCCACTTTCATATTTTTCTATGATCTCTTTCTTAACTTCAATCATGTTTCTCACTTTCTTTACCAAAGGGCTGGCACTAGGAGCTTTCTTTGGGCCCTTGGTGGCTTATTTAGCAGTTGCAAGCACTAAAACGAATGAAATATTAAGAAATGTATCATATGAACGTGTGAGGTGATCGTCACTCGGTGGTAAACAATGGCACACTGACTGAATGGTGTTTGTGTGCCCGCGGTGGCTGGGAGGCCGCTCAGATGCGTTTCATACGCTCGCCGATTTTTAAGCCAAAGGACGAAAATCAAGCCAATATTTTGGCGAAAAAAGTTGCTGATTTTCAAATTTGTCGATATTCAAGGTGGACGATTTTCAAGGGTCCACTGTATCTAAATATGCAAGACAAATAATACTATAAAGCTTATTTTCGTTTTAGCTACTAACGAAAATAACATTTGCTATAGTATATTTAATCAAATTATGTACATAATGTGTCTTTTCAAAGTTTCAACACTTCCTGTAACTTTTGTAAGTGTTTGCTATGATCCATTGGTGTTTTATTTTAAGTGTCCTAAATTGAAATCTCCAGTCAAATTGGGCAGGGGGGGAGGGGGTGTCATAAGTGCAGTTAAGGAGTTCATTGTTTCTCTGATAAATATGTATTGCCATGGTGTGCCATTTTATAATTGTCTTCCAAAAATTTACCAAAGAGGATGACTTAGTTTGTTTGCACATTTATTTAGGCCCTATGGTGCTATCCCAATATGTCCTATTGTTTTCTTGTTAATGCTAGTTGTGATTTTTATTTTTTTTAATGACACTGCACATTGCAATTGGTGGCTGTTTTGGGATTAAATCTGTAATGCCCAAGGTGCAGTTGTCCTTAGAAATTTGAAAGTAGGTTACATTCCTAGAGGTGGAATTGATTTTGTGATTCTTCTCACAAATATGCACTGATCAAGATATTTAGGAAATGTTCCTTAATGTCTTTTTACTTACGCTCCTAAAATCGTGAAACTAAACTCTGTAAATAATTTTGTTTAAGATTTAGGTTTATTTAGTGTTTTAGAACACAGCCTCTCCTCACTTAACGATGGAGTTCTGTTCCTAAGACCACATCGGTAAACGAATTTGTCGCCAAACGAGGAGCATACTATAATGGTAGTCTGTTTGTGTCAACCATCTTTGATATTGCTTTAATGCCACCTTTGCACCATTTATAACATTTTTAGTATATTTTTAAATGTTTATACAGTAATGTACTGTATGTATATTGTAATAAACAGAATAGAGGAAATCAGCTCTTAACCCTTTAACTGTCCAAACGTAGATATACGTTTGTAAGCGTACTGCTCCGAACGTAGATCTACGTTTTATTTTTCATTCCTTCAAATTTAGTGCAATAGGCCTGAGTCGCCTAGACATGAGAGAATTGGTCTGCGCCCTCAGTGTGCACAGTATTAAAAAAATCTGGGACCACTTAGTACCTTGTGGGAGCACTAGTTCAATTGAGTGCCAGCTAGAGCAAATAATGTGGCAAACACCATGGATTCACTGATGTCATGTCGCATTAACACTCCCTTATAAGAGGAAAGTAAAAATAGGTTAGATAAATACATGAGTGGCTGTGGGTGGGTGTGAGTTGGACCTGACTAGCTTGTGCTACTAGGTCTGATGTTGTGCTCCTTCCTTCAGAGGATGTGACCTGACTAGGTGGGTCATTGGTCTTAGCTGGGGGGTGACATGGACCTGCCTTGCATGGGCCAGTAGGCCTGCTGCAGTGTTCCTTCTTTTTTATGTTCTTATATATTCAGCAGGCTGGCTTTGACTGTTTCTGGCTCTCTGTCTATATCTGTCTGTCCTATATCTCTGTATCTGTCTATATATATCTGTAATCTCTCTCTCTCTCTCACTCTCTCTCTCACACACACGTACACATAAGTACAGTTATTATACATAATGTAAATTACCTAGGATAACCCAAAAATTCCAGGAAAAGTGCTATACAATGCTTGTAGATATAAGACATAATACACATGACTGGCAAGTAATACGCATTGTCACTTCTGCATCACGTATAATACCTGTTGGCTTACGAGCCTCACTCAGACTGAGACAAGCAGACGGAAAGACACACACACACAGGCAGACGTAAAGACACACACACACACAGGCAGACGGAAAGACAGATAACCAGAGCTAGACAGACAGATAGACAGTGGAAACAAGGAGAGGGTTCCCTGCTCCCATTCATCAATGTCATTGGGCTGTCAGTGTTATCTGACACTTGTCATAGCACCATTCGTCAAGGAGTTTTGTATTATACTCCAGGCAAACAGAAAGACAGATAAGCTGTGATAGACAGATAGATAGATACAGACAGATACAGATAGACAGATAGATAGACAGATACAGATAGACAGATACAGATAGACAGATACAGATAGACAGATACAGATAGACAGATACAGATAGACAGATACAGATAGACAGATACAGATAGACAGATACAGATAGACAGATACAGATAGACAGATACAGATAGACAGATACAGATAGACAGATACAGATAGACAGATACAGATAGACAGATACAGATAGACAGATACAGATAGACAGATACAGATAGACAGATACAGATAGACAGATACAGATAGACAGATACAGATAGACAGATACAGATAGACAGATACAGATAGACAGATAGACAGATACAGATAGACAGATACAGATAGACAGACAGATACAGAGACAGATACAGATAGACAGACAGATACAGATAGACAGACAGATACAGATAGACAGACAGATACAGATAGACAGACAGATATAGATAGACAGATACAGATAGATACAGATACAGATAGACAGATACAGATAGATAGACAGATACAGATAGATAGACAGATACAGATAGATAGACAGATACAGATAGACAGATACAGATAGATAGACAGATACAGATAGATAGACAGATACAGATAGACAGATACAGATAGACAGATACAGATAGACAGATACAGATAGATAGACAGATACAGATAGATACAGATACAGATAGATAGACAGATACAGATAGACAGATACAGATAGACAGATACAGATAGATACAGATACAGATAGATAGACAGATACAGATAGATAGACAGATACAGATAGATAGACAGATACAGATAGACAGATACAGACAGACACAGACAGATACAGACAGACACAGACAGATACAGACAGACAGACACAGACAGACACAGACAGATACAGACAGACAGACAGATACAGACAGTGAAAAAATAGCAAGGGTTCCTTGCACACATTCATTTAACAATATCACTGCCTTATCAGTAGTTATCTGACAATTGTCATAACACCATTCTTCAAGGAGTTTCATATATACTCCAGGATGTCTAAAACATTGCTGGGACCTATAAATACTTCGTATATATTTATAGACAATAGTAAATGACCAAGGCAGGTGAAATTGTTCACCTGTTGGTGTCATTGTGACTATTTGAGTACTATTTCAGTATCTAATATTAGTGTTAGAACAAAGATTGGCTATGAAATCACAAGAACTATTATAAATTGTAATTATCAGAACATAAAAATTGTATACATTAAAATAAAAACTAGAAAAACAAGTATATCGGCAGTACTTCTGCAAGCGGCAGGACTGATGTTGCCGTCAGGTGAGCATCCAGCACCAAATTGTCGGGCTTAGTAGTACTGGCCCTAAAAATGTTTTTTTTTTTAGCCTATCCTGTTTATAAAAATGCGCTCTTCATTAAATTTTTTTTTTTTTCAAAATATTCAGAGCAGTACGCAAGTGAACGTAGATCTAGATCTACTACGTGTGGACAGTTTAAGGGTTAATATACAGTGGACCCCCGGAAATCGAACATGCTTCATTCCAGAATGCTGTTCAAGTGCTGTTACCAAACAAATTTATTCCCATAAGGAATGATGTAAATTAGATTAGTCCATTTCAGACCCCCAAAAATACACTTATAAAAGCACTTAAAATAATAAACTTACATAAAAGAGCGAGTTGGGAGTGTTCGATTTCCGAGGGTCCACTGTACATTATTTAGGTATGCACACAGGTCAGAGAGCCCATCGTAAGTCCAAGTCGCCAGTAAACTAGTACGTCGCTAAGTGAAGAGAGGCTGTATATCTGTAATTTATCACTTAAATGTGGTAATATTGACAGTTAACCTTTCTCTCAAAGAACACAATAAGCAAATGCCATAACAGACAAGGAAATAATGAGGTAGAAAGAACTTTCAAAATGAGGGAAATAGTACCAGTGGTAATGTTATCCAAATTGCTCATGCTCATTTGCTTAGAGTATTGTTCAGTGTTGATGGCTCCTTTCGGGTCAGGAGAGAGATTTGAGCTGTAATAAATAGAGATCATTTATGGCTCACATTGAATTAATAAAGCATTTAAATTATTGGGAATGTCTTAAATATGTGCTCGCTAGAGTAGAAAGGCTTGATAATATGCATGGAAGATACTCTAGGGCCTAATCCTAAATCAGCAAACTGCCATAACAGCATACTTCAGTGAGAGGTGGGAGAAAATGTTGAAGAAACTTGGTGAAAGGCAGGGGCACCATAAGCACAACAAGAGAACATTACATCAACATCTATCATCTACATTAAACATCTTATCAGACGATATTAAAAACACTACCAGAATGTGTAGAAGTTTTACGGAGGAACCTACATAATTTCCTCTGCCTAGTGCCAGATCGAGCAAGCTGTGATAGATATGTGCCAGTGGGCTGCCAGCAGCAACAGCCAGATTGACAAGTCAAGGATCATACAAACCTTGCTTGGGGCAGGGTTGTGGAAGTAAGGGAAAACTTGAAACCCATTAAGTTTTGTGTGTATCTTTGGTAATGAGGCTTGGCTGTGGGGGCATTTACCCCCAAAGCCCTCTCCAGGTATACTCCAGGTAAAAGTATCCATAAGAAAAAATAACCATACTATTTAGCACAATTTGAACAAAATGTTAGTTTTTAATTAAGGCAAGTGAAGTGCCAAGTCTGAACAAATTGGGCACCAAAACATAACGCTTGGATAATTTAATGTGCTTGTGGGATAATTGTAAATAAATAAGTGTTGGATAATAAAAAACTTCTTTCTTTCAACATGTCGGCCGTTTCCCTCCGAGGCAGGGTGGCCCAAAAGGAAAAACGAAAGTTTCTCCTTTTACATTTAGTAATATATTCAGGAGAAGGGGTTACTAGCCCCTTGCTCCCAGCATTTTAGTCGCCTCTTACGACACGCATGGCTTACGGAGGAAGAATTCTGTTCCACTTCCCCATGGAGATAAGAGGAAATAAGAACAAGAACTAGTAAGAAAATAGAAGAAAACCCAGAGGGGTGTGTATATATATGCTTGTACATGAATGTGTAGTGTGACCTAAGTGTAAGTAGAAGTAGCAAGATGTACCTGAAATCTTGCATGTTTATGAGACAAAAAAATGACAATCCTACCATCATGTAAAACAATTACAGGCTTTTGTTTTACACTCACTTGGTAGGACGGTAGTACCTCCCTGGGCGGTTGCTGTCTACCAACCTACTACCTAGGATAATAAAAAACTATAGATAAAAAATACCATGAATTTGTTGTCTGCATCCAGTTTTAATAAGCACACTTGGGAACTTCATGTTCACTCTCACTCCCTGCAACTGTCAGGTTTTGTATCCTTAATTCTTTGTGTGTTACCTTGCACACTTGCTACACTACCACCACTGCTCTCCTGTTTCTATTACTACCACTACACTCCTGCCTCTACTACTGCCACTACCCTCCTCCCTTCACTGCTACCCTCCTGCCTTCACTGCCACCCTCCTGCTTCTACTGCCACTCTCCTGCCTCCCCCCTCAAGGGAGGTTCCTTAATGCTGGTGAGGGGCTCTTGATCTAGGGAATTGGATCTGTGCTCCGGTCCCCCCCTAATGCTGTATAATCCTACGGGTTTAGCGCTTCCCCATGATTATAATCTCTTGCCTCCACTGCCACCTTCCTGCCTTCATTACTATCTCCACTCTGCCAGCATTATGTTGCCATCACAGTTATCCTGTCACACACGAAGTGTGATTTATGTGTGAATCATTTCACTGGGTGTTTTACCATGTGCTTGGCTGACCTGTTGTCCACCAGGTCAGCCAAGCTGTATGTGCTGGTGCCTGCAGCCCCACCTGACCATCACACCCTTGCTGATCTGATGCTTTTAGCAGGAAGCTCTCCTGCTTTTGGAAAACTATTATATCTACATTTCAGCTGTGTGTCTGATATCTGCTGGCAGGAAGTTGAAGTCTTGTTGACACTTCTCTCTAATTGTATCCATGGTTCCTCTGCACTTCACTGAGTTTATTGCACACTTTCCCTTCCCTATTTTTCACTCCAATAATTTAAAGCAGCATGCAGGGTAGGGACCAGGCTTTTAACTATCTTCTGTGTGGATATCGGGTCTGTTTCCACGCACTAACATTCCATGTACTTTCAGGCATTCCCTGTAGTTTAGATGTTTAATTGATTCTGTGTGGGCAGTATGAGACCTCTGTATATTTTCCAGCTCTTCTTTTTTCCTGCCTTGCAAAGTACTGATAAGTTCTCTAGTATTGATAAGTACTGTACCATATTTGGTGTTGCTTCTCATTTTGAAAATTCTCATAATCCACCTGTCATTTTGTGTTTTCTCAATGATGGATCCTGTGACAATTATTTTAGTCTTTTTTTTTTTTTTTAATAAGTCCTATATGGTGTGCCTGAGTCATGCATGCTGTGCTCATTTCGACATCTTCAGTATTCCCATACCTAACCTGTGGAAATTTGTCACCATTGAACATATTTTAAGGAGCACTGCAGTAGACATACTAGCCCATGCTAGATGTCTTTTCTAATAGAAGTTCCCTTCAGCAAACACACTGGCCTGTTGTGTGCTGGTTCATTTTGAAGAGATTGGTAAAGAACTGGTGCTTTTTTGTATGCATTTTGTTTGTCTGCAGTTACCAGTGTCTAGTGATTGGCAGTACGTGGATGTTTAACTGCTTGTTGTACTCTACTTGGCTTCTTCCCCCACACACCACCATAAACTGAACAGATTCACATTTCATATTAACAAATTAAAAAAAAAAAATCTTGAAAATGAAAGGGAACAGGGGTTAATCTAGCAACTTTGTAGTGGTCCTGTGTTATATTGTACATAAAAAAAAGGTGGGGGATGAGAGCATTTTCCACTATTCTTGGAGTTAGGCTTCTAGTTATTTGTGATTTATTACATATATTTAGCATAAATAATTTTAACCTAATTGAACCCAACGTAAAACAGTTGAACTTGAGGAAGGATTAAAACTCGGAACAGTGCCTGATTAGGTTTATTTGGATACTGACTAGGGCTTCTAGAAGCCTGACCAGGGCTCCCTTGTGTCAACCAGGTACTTTTGAAGACATTGCTTATCATGCTTGTGTGCCATCTGGCAGTAATTGGATGTGTGATATGTAATGATGTTTCCTTATGAGTTATCAAAATAGTATGCCGAGGACTTTTAACGATGGTAATGTTACATAGACATGGAATTATACAGGCATACCTCACAAATACGGCAGGTTAGGCTCCAGACCACCGCTTTAAAGTGAATATTGCCTTAAACTGAATTGCACTTTTTTTTTCACTTGCCAATTCATATAAAAGCCTAAAAACATGTTTACATATCATTAAGTATGCATGCTACAGCACTAGCTGCTTCACCTTGCACTAGTTTTTGTTGTGGAGATGGCTTCTTTCCTTAAATCTCGTGAACTAACCTCTGCTAGCTTCAAACTTCTCTTCTGCAGCTGCCTTGCCTCTCTCACCTTTCATAGAATTGAAGAGAGTTAGGGCCTTGTTCTGGATTAGGCCTTGGCTTAAGGAACAGTGTGGCTGGTTTGATCTATCCAGACCACCATCAGCAATAAGGCTGTCTCGCTTTCTTATCACTTTCGTGTTCACTGAAGTATCACTTTTAATTTCAAGAATTTCTCCTTTGAGTTCACAGCTGTGCTGTTTCTCACTAAGCTTGATCATGTCTAGTTCCTGATTTAAAAGAGAGGCTTGTGACTCTTTTCACTTGCATTAAACTTAGGGGCCATTGTACTGTAATAATTGCAATAAATAACAATAACACAAAAAGTTAAAAAAATTAAAAATTGACAATGACATTGACACGCGAAGTGCACAAATGCTGTAAACAGACTGAGAGTGGGTAACAAAATGGTGCCTAAAATAATAAACATGAATATACAGTGGACCCTCGGTTTTCGTTGATAATTCTTTCCAGAATGCTGTTCGAGTGCCGTTACCAAACGAATTTGTTCCCATAAGGACGAATGTAAATTAGATTATGCGTTTCAGGCCCCCAAAAATACACTTGCATAATTGTTCGAGTTGGGAGCTGTACGAAAACTGAGGGTCCACTGTAATTGAAAAGCTCCATATTAGCGAAGCGCCGTAAGAGCGCGCTCCGGCAAATTCTCGCGCGTACATGAGAATTATGTGAAAAATGTGATATTGGGTTTTGTTTACAGAAAAATAGTGTAAGTATTTGGCAACATTTTGGTGAAAACCCCATCATAATACGATGTTTCTAAAGCAAATTATAGCTACTTGAAACATGTCTGGTGGCGACCCGCCAGGTAAATATATGCATAAGCGTGAGGTGAATTTTTTATACATATTTTGTTTTTGTTTTTTAATTTTCTGTATTTTTCTTCCTAATACATGTACAGTGGACCCCAGAGTAACGAGCAAAATTCATTCCAGAACCTGCTCAAGTGCCATTACCGAACAAATTTACTCCCTTAACCCTTTCAGGGTCCAAACCGTAGTTCTACGCCATGAGCTCAGCTCACTCAGATAAGCTGTGAGCGGTAAATTTGGGCCTAGATATGAGAGAATACATCTATGTGGTAAGTGTGCACCACATAAAACAAATCCTGCAATACAATGCGTAATGAGAGAAAAAAACCGAGACCGTACTTTTCGATTAAAACAGCGATTTTGCAGTGTTTTTCGTATACTTTTTGTAGTTGTGTTTGCGATTTCTTAGTCTCATTTGATAGAATGGAAGATATATTACAGAAATAGAGATGATTTTGATTGGTTTTAGTACTGGAAATGGCTTGAAACTGAGCTCAAAGTAGCAGAAATGTTAAATTTTTGCCGATGTTCAAGAGTAAACAAATGACCTCACACGTCTAATATGCGCCAGCTGGTGGGTCTAATATACGTTCACAAATGTGGTGATATTATTTGTACAATTATTACAATATTGCATAACAGTAAATCTTCCATTTTTTGGTTTGAATAAAAAATCAAAATGGAATTCATTTGTAAAGACTGAAAACGTAACTAATGAACAGAGGAAATGTTAATTTAGTGCCAGGAATGCCTGCATTGTTTATTCTACACCCTATTTTGAAATTAAAATATTTTGAACTTTGTGTTAAATTGGCTAAATTACCAATTTCTGATCACTTTATTTTGTAGTTGAAACAGTTGACTTGGTGATTTCTTGTGCTCAATCGTTAGAATAGAAGTAATACTAGTGAAATAGCTAAGAAATTGGTCGACTGGAATAATGTAATTGGCCTAAAATGGGAGTCAAAGTCGGCAAAATCGTCAATGCGTAAATATTGTTGACGCATCAAAATTCGCGAGAGCATAATTTCGTCAATTTTCCATCAAATTTCATACTTTGTTTTATTACCTTCATAAAAAGATTCTCTACCATTTCATAAGAAAAAATAAGATTTTTTTTTTTTAAATTCTTGGACACTGGTGCACCCTCTGAAATTTGGCCTCTGGACCCTGAAAGGGTTAATAATGATTGGATTGAAATGATTTTCACAGACAATATAAAACAAAGTGTTTGTCTTTTTTTTTTTTAATTCTTTTTTGGAATATCTCAAATAGTTTTGATTTTGTGTGGGGGTGGGGTAAAAGGCAGATATTTTGGTGAATGTCAAAAAGTGTACCAAATGTATTTTTTTTCAGCACAAAAATAAGGTACATAGATTAATTGAATTCATATAAGCGTAGTGTTAGATGTATTCTAACAGTGGGGATTGTCGGAAGAGAGCCACTCGTAGTGCCAATTTGTCAAGAGCGGCTGCATTTGTCAAAATCAGTAAATATTTTTTTCCTCAGTTGTTTGTTATCCAATCTTATTGAAACTTTAATCACATTCTTCTACATATATGCTTCTAAACATACACCAAAAATAAAAAAAAATAGGACGAAAAATAGATACTGACCGCATGTGCCGGAGAGCACCCTTAAAGCGAGTATGCCTGTAATCATACTCTTAAAATTGATGCTTAATAGGTTTTTCCACAAGTTAAGTGAATTCATACTGTATTCAACATGATTATTTTAGAAATTTTTATAAAATTGAGATCAAATTCAGTAATTTTGTCTTAATTTGCAAACAGATTACTAAATATTAATACATATAGGAAATGTGCATCAATAATATATCTGTATAGGGTGTCACTGTAATGAGTAAGTTTGTCGCTACTCATGGTAGTTCGATACACAAATAACCTGCACATTGGAAAGAGAAGCTTACGATGACGTTTCTGTCCAACTTGGACCATTTACAAAATCGCACTAACACGAGAGAGAGGGAGCCAGTATATATTAGGCCAGCTGGACAGGGACAGGACCAAGAGAGGAAGGAAAAATAGTGGTAGTGGTAAGGCTGTTAGTGGAAGTAGTGGTAGTAGAAAGTAGGGAGAGTAGTTTAGGTGGGACAAGAGATAGAAAGGGGAGTGAAGGGAGGCAAAAGTAAAGGTAGTAGCAATCGTAGTGGTGGTTGTGGTAATAGAAGTGGGATCAATCAAAAGACAAGATAAAGGATCACTGCCGGAGAATGTGAGGGCCCACAAGGGGTAGGATCAAAAATACAGGGGGGAACTAAAGGACAGAACACACTTAGGCAGAAGAATGGAAAACAAAGAAAAAAGGAAAAAAATAGGAAAGGAGAAGAGGTATAGAGGAGGAGAAAAAAAGGATCAGGTTAAGTCACAAGTGTTCTGAAGTTTGGAGCATTTGACAGTATAATGAGAAAGGAACGCATCTACAGAGACAAAGCCAAAACTAAGATTCACACAAGGAAAGTTGTGAATAAGGGATGCTTCAACAAGATGGCAACTGTGACGGCTAGATGTAGGGTAGACAGTCATTACACCTGCTGCTGCCGCTGCAGCTGCTGTGGCTGCCCTTACCATTGCCACTTTTCCTTCCTCTCGTGGTTCCATCCCTGTCCAGCTCACCTATATATACTGGCTCTTTTGTGTTAGTGCGACTTTGTAAATGGTCCAAGTTGTAAGCTGCGGCTCTGTGTGGATTATATTTCTGTATAATTCCAGTCATGGTATTGTGCCTTTTTTTCTTTATGGTAGTCCATTTTCAAAATTCTATGCTGTATTCAAAACCCAAGTAAATCATGAGGGTAAAATATTTAAGAAACCCTATGAGGCCTGAATAAGTTTTTTTTGTCTGGATAGGTATACGTAAATAAGTACATAAAATATTGACATGAGAAATATACAGATGCAGTTGCATGGAAGCTCTATTGACTGTTTTCCCCCTTGCATGTGGTTGATGAAGTCCATGTGTGGGCAAAATGTCATCAATAAGGCTTCTGATGTAACTGCTTTTCTTTATTCCTTGTAGGTTTTACCTGCCAGCATGCCCTCTGTGGAGTTGTTGTATTTTTACTGTATGATTTTGTTTAGTAGTGAATGAAGCCAATTGGTTTTGGGATTTAATGTGCTTTTGTAATTTGGGGCAATGAATATCTGTAGAGATATTCATGGAAGCCATTGAACCAGCCTTGAGTTTTAGGGATGAGACATACAGTGCCTGCATTTTGAAGGATGGGTGAAGATATTAGTTTGGTGGATCATTTGAATTGTAATACATCGTCTTTTGGAGAGGGAGCTAAAGATTGAGTGATTGTAAATGTGTTCTTTGGGTCACCCTACCTTAGTGGCATGATCAAAAGACTTTGAAGAGGCATGTGACATTTTATAATGGAGTGATAGCTCATAAAATAAAGCAATAGTCATAACAGTTAAAAATAGGAAAATAGATACATATACAGTCAATCCTCCAAGTTTAACCCTTTCAGGGTCCAAGGCCATTTTGGGAAGGGGTGTGCCAGTGTCCAAGAATTTAAAAAAAAAATCTTACTTTTTCTTATGAAATGGTAGAGAATCTTTTTCTGAAGGTAATAAAACAAAAAAGTACGAAATTTGATTGAAAATTTACGAAATTATGCTATCACGAATTTTGGTGTATCAGCGATATTTACGCATCAGCGATTTTGCCGACTTTGACTCCCATTTTAGGCCAATTACATTATTCCAGTCGACCAAATTCTTAGCTATTTCACTAGTATTACTTCTATTCTATCGATTGAGCACAAGAAATTGCCCAGTCAACCATTTCAAGTACAAAATAAAGTGATTGGAAATTGGTAATTTAGCCAATTTAACTCAAAGTTCAAAATATTCCAATTTCAAAACAGGGTGCAGAATAAACAATGCAGGCATTCCTGGCACTAAACTAACATTTCCTCTGTTCATTAGTTATGTTTTCAGTCTTTACAAATGAATTACATTTTTATTTTTTATTCACATAATGAATTTTTATTCAAACCAAAAAATGAAAGATTTACTGTTATGCAATATTGTAATAATTGTACAAATAATATCACCACATTTGTGAACGTATATTAGACCCACCAGCTGGCGCGTATTAGACGTGTGAGGTCATTTGTTTACTCTTGAACATCGGCAAAAATTTAACATTTCCGCTACTTTGAGCTCAGTTTCAAGCCATTTCTATTACTAAAACCAATCAAAATCATCTCTATATCTGTAATATATCTTCCATTCTATCAAATGAGACCAAGAAATCGCAAATACAACTATAAAAAGGATACGAAAAAACACTGCAAAGTCGCTGTTTTAATCGAAAATTACGATTTTTTTTTTTCTCGCATTATGCACTGTGTGCTGCAGGATTTGTTTTATGTGGTGCACACTTACCAAATAGATGTATTCTCTTATAGCTAGCCCCAAATTTACTGCTCAAAGCTTATCTGAGTGAGCTGAGCTCATGACGTAGAACTACGGTTTGGACCCTGAAAGGGTTAATCCATTCCAGAGGGATCGACTAAAACTAAAATCAATGAAAGCTGAAGCTATTTTCCCCATAAGAAATAATGTAAATTCAATTAATCCGTTTCAGACACCCAGGAGTATTAACAAAAAAATTTTTTTTAGAGATTAAATATAGATTTGCATGCAGAAAAGAATGACAAATAAATATAAAGCACTAATAACATGTATAAATGAACATTTAACAGCACACTTACCTTTATTGGCAACTCTTGTTGGTGTATGGAAGATGGAGAGGAGGAGAGAGGGAGGAGAGTTTATTGTTGGGAGGCAGGACAAAATGCTTCAATTTGACACTAATATCAGCTCTATGGCTTATTTATCTATCACAATTAATCTAATATGACCTAATAAACAATATTAATAACATAGAAACATGATATAAACTAGAATGAATAAAACATGTCATTACGAATGTAAGGACTGGTGGTAGTGTTGTTGGGTGTAAGGGCCACTGACCATAAGCCGTGGTGGTGGTCGGCAGCAGCAGAAAGCCACCACCAGTATTCAATCAAACAATGTACATAATTTATAAATAAGAAATATTTACACTTTAATTTATAAATAAGAAATATTTACACTAATTTATAAATAAGAAATATTCACACTTATATAAATAAGAAATATTTACACTTACCTTGGAGGAGATGAGGGCAGCTCTGGTCTCAGTTCCCCTATATTCCTCAAACAAACAATGGACAAGTTTAGTTTCGTGTCGTCATTTTTCTATCGATTAATGGCTTAACTTACTTGCTACACTGTTAATGCTACACTTCATCGCTGGCTGGTGCTATAGCCTTTATCGACTCCACTTTGATACGTTTCTACGATTTCTTTCTTTAATTCTATGGTGTTCCTCACTTTCTTTACCAAAGGACTTGTACTAGGAGCTTTCTTTGGGCCCATGGTGGCTTATTTAGCAGTTACACACAATAATCAAGGTCCAAAAACAATGGAGTGTTAAGAAATGTTTTGTATGAACTCGCAGGATAAAGTTCACTCAACCAGAAACAATGCTACACTGCCTGAGAATGTGCGTGGGAGGCGGGCTTGCAGGCTTTGTATGTGCGCTGGGCACTGGACAGGTTCCGTACCATGAACGAAAACGGAGCCAATCACCGAAAACAGAGGTAATATTTCCACGAAAAAGTGCCCGAAAACTGAAATCACCGAAAACAAAGGGTTGACTGTATATAGTTTTCTAATGAATAGAACACTTTAGTAGGAAACAGCAAACTCTAGTAAAGGTGGCCCTCCACATTCGCGAGGGTTAGGGGATCAGGAATGTTGAAAATTCGCGAATGTTGGGTGCACAAATATATTGTAGGGAAATTAATAGCATTTACTTAGCGTAACAATACTGCTTCCTTAACCTATTGAACCATGAACAATCATAAAACACATGAACAAATTGCAAGATATTGTACTGTATACATACATGTTATGGTTTAATAACAAATAATGACCAAACAAAACACACCACTCGTAAGGTTAGGCAGATGAACTCTGATGACTTGTGATGATGATGACAATGATGATGATGGTGGTGATAGCCATGCAGTTACTGATGACAGTTGAATGGAGGTGATTATATGGAGTGTAACTGCATGGCATGATGAGTCTAGTGGCAGGAAACATAAATATGATTGGACGGCTGGGCGAATGTTCGAAGCCCACGAATGTGGAGGGCGACCTGTATTAGCAAAGCAAAAAATCAGTACTGTTTCTCATCCTCAGAGTAGATACAGACAAAAACACTGGCCACAGTTTTGTATCATCCTTCAGACATTACTAAAATAATCGTGAAACTTGCCTTGGTAGAGGACCTGAAAAAATTGCAACCAGATAAAATCTTCCTGTGAACAATACAAAATGGTATCAAATTCCAACCAATCAGATGTGAAAAGACCAAACTCGAAAGGAGCTCTGGTTAGAAAACATAGGAGGACCATCTCTTAGAACAAGAGGAATATGTAAAAGATTTGGGTGCAATAATAATATTGAAGGACCTGTCATTTAGAATACACAAGACAAATGCTGCAAGAGCTAGGAAAATAACAGGAGGGCATGTATTACCTGAAGTGAAGGAGGGACTGATAATATAAGCTGTATATGAAAGATAGTTAAGGGCATAATTCCAAATCTACACACTACCATAATTTATTGGGAGGAAGTGTAAAAATAAACCCAGTGGAAGCAAGAGGCGAAATAAGAGACCACAGAACGAAAGGAATTCTTGAAAGACTTGAAATGATTGTCAGCTGACCTTTCATAGAATGCAGTAAGACCAAGGTCATGACAGCCTGGAGGATGACAGGGTGGATAATGTAACTTTCAGAACAAGGGAAATAATGTCAGTGGTGACACTTTTCACATCGCTAGTTCTTTCATTTGGAATATTCCTCAGTGTTGATAGACCCGTTTAGGACAGGATAAATATCAGAGCTGGATCAGATAGATCGTTTGACCCACACAGAGCCAATAAAGCATTTAAATTTCTGGGAATGCCTTATTCTTAAATATGTATTCACTGTAGTGGAGGAGAGAGAGAAAGATGGATGATAATATATACAGTGGAACCCCGGTTAACGAAAAAAATTCATTGCAGAAGCCTGCTCAAGTGCCATTACCGAACGAATTTACTTCCTTAAGAAAAAATGTCATTTAGGTTAGTCTATTTCAGACCCCCAAAAATACACTTCCACAAGCACTTACAATATTATACTTACATAATTGCACGATTTCTGGGGTGTTCGTTAACCGGGGTTCCACTGTACATACATGTATCTGGAAAGTTCTTTAGGGCCTTGTCCCAAATCTGCACACTACCATAACATATTGGAGTGAGAGGTATGGGAGAAAGTGCAAAAGCAGGGGTGCAGTGGGCACAATAAGGGAACACCGTTTCAACATCCACGGCCTCAGATTATTCAAGTGTTACCAGAAAATATTGGAAACTCACGTAAGAAGTCTTCAAGAGGAAATTGGACGAGTATCTTTTACCAATTACTACTACTTACTACTGTTGACACTTCTGCACTACTACTACTACTACTACTACTTATCACTACTATTATTTCTTCTTACTATTTACTACTGCCATAATTTTATTTCTACCACTGCTTCACTACAGCTGCCATTCCCCTCCTCCACTGTTGCCACCCCCACACCACAGTTGCCACCTACTACTTCCTCCTCCCGTTCTACCACTCGCTTACCCTGACCCTCCTCTCGAGTATATTCTGGCTACCTTCTCTTTTTGCTACTGTGTGCAGACTTATGAATGGTCCAAGTCAGACCCAAATGTTGTCATAAGTTTGTCTACTAAGTGCATTTTATTTGTGCATTGTTTTTGACATGGTATTGTGACTTTATTCTCTAATGTATAGCATGATGCTGCAGACCTTGACAGATATACAGTAGAACTACTGGGATTAAATTTTTTGTTCTGAAATACTGGATGACCCTCTATTTTGTCATAAATTCCCAAGTTTTCCTTACTTTTACTTAATACTTGTACCTTTATTGATGAATTAAAAAAATATTACTTGTTCTGCAAATCTTTATATACAACCTCTCCTCACTTAGCGATGTACTCGTTTACTGACGACTCGAACTTACGGCGGGTTCTCTGACCAGTATGCATACCTAAATAATGTATATTAGAGCTGATTTCCTCTAGTCTGTGTATTACAATATATAGTACACTACTGTATAAACATTTAAAAATATACTAAAAATGTTATAAATGGTGCAAAGGTGACATTAAAACAATATCAAAGATGGTTGACACAAACCCACTACCATTATAATATGCTCCTCGCTTAGTGACAAATTCATTTACTGATGTGGTCTTAGGAACGGAACTCCGTCATTAAGTGAGGGGAGGCCGTAAAACATAAATGTGTTAAAAATGTTCTTGACTCAGTGTTGAAGAAATAATTCCCAAGAGTACAAAAAAGTTCATGGTGGAAGTAATTCCTAAGAGTAGAAGAAAGTTCAGTGTTGAAGTAATAGTTAGTAAGAGTACAAGAAAGTTCAATGTTGAAGTAATAATTCCTAAGAGTACAAGAAAGTTCAGTGTTGAAGTAATAATTAGTAAGAGTACAAGAAAGTTCATGGTGGCTCCTTTTCTGTTATTTGTATGTTAGTGATGGACACTTCCTTCTGATTGTATCATAATTTTTATATAAAATACAACTTTTTGCTTACCTAATGATAAGGGGATTTTGCAATTTATTTAAAGAATTTATTGCACTTTTGTGATGTTTCTGAGATTTTAAATGTTAGCGGGAAATATCCTTTGAAGTTTTGTTTAAATGAGATTGACATTAGTGTATGTGTATAGGTAATATGAATCTCATGACAGTGTTAAACCTGAAGTTAAATGATGTTATTTGTCTCTACTTTGTATTTGTGATTTTAAGTGTCATAGGTCAAGCCAGATGCTTCAGCTGCTTTAGCAAATATTTTTGTTTTGGACAACATCAATCAATGTGAGAGAACTTCTTTGGCCTGTGTCACACTGCATCATCTTTGAGAGAATTTATTATAAATTTCAGTTGCTTCACTTGTACTGCTCAGTATGCCATGTTACATCTTGAAAAAGGTTAAACATTGACTCATAAGCTATTCATTGTTTACAAATCAGGTGTAGACCTCTGTCATTTTTTTGCTCCACTCTTGGACAATGGCTTGAGAATGCCTTCATGTGCTAAATTCAGACATGAAACTTATATTGTCATATGTTCTTTGGTGTAACCACTGGTGGCCACTGATCTAATTTTCTTCAATGGTAGCTTAATTTTTTTTACATTCTAATATTGTTGTTCTGCTTCAAATTTAACATGGGCCTGTTTTAGCACGTGTGCTGACTAGTTATATTTATTTGCTTTCAAACTTTTTTCCCCTTGAGCAGTTAGTTTAAGTTTTGAATTACAGTACAGTATCAAGAATGTATTGTGCACAACTTCTGATACGGTATATAGTACTGGATTCAGGGCCATGATTTTGAGCTACGTGTCTCCCCTAGTTATAATGTTTTTCAGTACTTTTATTTCAGTCTGTTGCATAGGTGCTGTGTAAGTTCCTGATGGTGGTTTTATTACTTTTATGAGTTTCTACCCATTTTCTTCAAATTTAATACAGTTTGGTGCACAAATTTGAAATACTGTTGTCTGGCTACCCCTGGCCTACCTGTAGTTGAGCCTGGAGGTCATTGTCTCTGCTGCTGAGTCCCAAATAAGGCCGCTGGGTTTTTGAGGAATCACTGTGGGTGGCATTATTGCCTTAGTCATATACTGTTCATATAGCAGCATTTAATTCAGATGGATTCAGATTTGGTACATAAATGCTTGGAGGACTTTCAGTGTACTCTAGTGATTGGGAGCATCATAGTGCTTTATATTTTGAGTTCTTTGGCATCTCACCCCAGTTTGAAAACATGTCTTGTGCTTTGTGTTTTTCAGTCATATGTCCCCTTCGTGATTGTTTCTAACCATAATGATTGGCATACAGACTGATCAGGCAAAACATTTGTGCACACAACGTGTAGCTTGATTTAGCCACTGCAGCCTAGCTGGTCAGCCTCAGTTAGTTGATAGTACATAGTATGTAGTCCTCTCTTAATAGTTGGTTTTGATAAGTCCTTATATCTATGGTGGGAGGGTAATGCAGATTTGCTCTCATTTAATGGAATTATATAATCATAATTCCTGCACCTTCAAATTTTATTTTGGGCTGTTTTGACCATTGTCACATGCCTCCTGCATTATACATCTTTCCTGTGCTCCAAGAGTACAACTTTGAGGGGGTTTTAGATTCTCCCAGCAATTCAAATATTTGACAGCGAATGACAGCAGATGTTTTAGGTAAGTAATAGTGTACATGTACTTTAAGAAATTATTTTGTACCAATTCATTGTATTCTGGTGGAAGTTTTATTAAGATAAAACCTTCATATATAAGAAAATAAGAGAAATAGCATACATACCAAACCATTAAAAACACTAAATGTCCAAAATTATTTGTTGTTTGAGACGTCATATATAAGAAAATAAGAGAAATAGCATACATACCAAACCATTAAAAACACTAAATGTCCAAAATTATTTGTTGTTTGAGACGTCAAACACAGCCCATACCAGATGTCGCTCAATGCCATTGAATTTCAAGAGCATAGTGTTCATAAAGTGCAACAACATTGGTGTCTGCCAAGAAAATGTGTGGATTGTGAGAACCTCAAAAATTATGGACCAAAGCATTGGGAAGCTTCAAAGCATTGTAGTTCTTCCACCTGGAATGATATTTTTTACTTGATCATCTTTTAGGCCATGTGAGAAATTCCGGCTTCTCTTTTAAATTTGGTTAAGCATGTCAGCATATGGGGAATTAGTAAGTACATGTACCTAGTTATTTGTAAGCTGTTACGGACAATATCCTGGGGAATGGTATATTGGGCAGAAGTAGATACAAGCTCTTAATCTCTAAAGATAACTCAATCTGAAGGAATAAAAATACTCTCAGAATGTTCTTCTGGAATTGGCAAAGAAAGAAATCTCATAATTTATACTGTAGTATATGAAAAATACTTTAAAGTCACGTTTAGTCTGCATATTTTTTTTTTTTACTCAATGGAGTCAAGAGATTGGGCAGAAGGTAGAAGGTTAAATGAAATGTATAGATTGCTGTCAGCAAATGAAGTTTTTGCTTCAACTTTCTGTGGGTAAATGAGAAATGCAAACAGCTGTGATAGATGTCTTTCAGAGTGCACTTAGTGTAAATTCTTTTAGGATGTTGTGAAGCAACTGAGTTGATTGACAGTATGGACCTGCTGGTAAGGCTTTAGAATAAAAACTCAATGGTCATAACCAGTGATAGATAAACCAAAGGAAGACATTGATAGTATTCTCACGCATTTTGACTTAGATCCTGGAGCCTAGAAGTTTGTTGCACTGGTCCAGAAATGTAAGAAACACTGGCCTCAAATGTAAAATATTTGGTGAAATTTACACGCTAATGAATATCTAAAAACTGATGGCACCTACGCAGTTGTAAATGCTGAAGACAAATTTAACATGACAAAATCTTGGAGGTAATGTAGAGAAGCTGACCAGAATTTAATGTGTAGTGTAGAATGTTCCTGCCTTTCACAGAGGACCACTATGAATGTAATGATTAAATTTTGGTGTAATATTCACAGACTTGGGGAGTTCTTTGACTTTGACCATAATGTGATGGCACAGAGTAGAACAAATAATGGGAAAAGTTTGTAAATTGGACCCCAGCTTTAAAAAAAAGAGGATGTTTCATTTGGGGGGAAATGAGAAATAAAATTTGAAAACAAATACAGCCTCTCCTCACTTAGCGACGTACGTACTCGTTTACCGACCACTCAGAATTACGATGAACTCTCAGACCAGTATGCATACTTAAATAATGTATATTAGAGCTGATTTCCTCTATTCTGTTAATTACAATATACTGTACACTACGTGTAAACATTTTAAAATATACCAGAAATGTTATAAATGGTGCAAAGGTGACATTAAAACTAGTATATCAAAGATGGTTGACACAAACCCACTACCATTATAGTATGCTCCTCACTTAGTGACGAATTCGTTTACCGACGTGGTCTTAGGAACGGAACTCTGTCGTTATGTGAGGAGAGGCTGTATTTATCAAAATATTCAGGAGATCTAGCAGAGCATTAGGGAAATGTTAGCTATCTTGCCAGAAGTTTGTAGACACACTCTACTGCAACATTCCTACTATTACAAGTCACCCTACCTTGGTGGGAGACTGCCTGTGCAGCTAAATAAAGGAGGAAGGAAGGGGTGAATATTTACTGTTAAAAGTATGGCAATTATAATAATGGAAGATTGAATATTAAGAGTATGATATAATAACTATCAAAATTGAGTGATGAATGCTGGATAAATTTTGGAAAGACAAATGTCAGGTTACTAGTTACTTCTCAAGGCAGTCATACTCTAGCTGATATAATGTTACGTACGTTTTTTAAGGCTGCAAAAATGCTGACTTACAATAAATGTAGAGAAATCTCTTAAATATATCTTTAAAATCTCTCAAAGGCACGTGTCACTCCAGGTCCTGCAGACTTTCATCCGAAGATGTGCTGTAGTACAGTAAATATGGGATGCTGCTTTGATTCAAGCTGTCTGGCCTTCCACATGAAGGGTATGAGGCTTATAATGCCAAACTGAACATGCAAAATTATAATCATTATTCAATAGGGATTTTTTAGTGCAAGTAAGTCGAAAACAATGGGGGAGCCGTGCTGAACTGGAATCAGTCAGTTGTGGGCTCATCAAGGTAATAGATACTAAGTTCATCCAACAAACCAGCAACTATCAGTGTATCTTCTTGTGTTTACAAATGTGCAAGATCTCAAACTGAAGAAAAACAATAAAGTACCATTATCAGTGGTCTTCTCAGTGTTGAATGCTATGTTTGCAGCTTTCATGGGGACTTATAAGACTATTTTGAAAATGAAATGTGGATTCCTGGGTGTATCTTGTATGTGACCAGAAAAAATAGGCAATAAGGGGGGGGGGAGGTGTTAGTCTGTACATTAGTCACTCATATGCACTGTTACTGAACACCACTATAGATGTAGTTGAAGTTTTGGCAGCCAGAATTGAAAGCCAGAACCTAGTTGTTGTGCTTGTGTATAAACCACTGGATATAACTTCCCAGCAGTGAAATTCAAGAAACAGTTAATGGAGATTGTGTATTGTCTTGAAAACCTACCAGATCCAGCCCCAAATATCCTGTAGTTTGGGGACTACTTCAATACATCCAAATGGAAGAATATAGCAATGAATATAATTGCAGAGAACAAGTCCCTGGAGCTAGTTCAGAGGAATAATCTCCCACAACAGAATAAGTAAACCTCCGCAATAAATTCACCTTAAGCCAGCAGATTGCTGAACTGACCAGACAGGAAAATGGCCTAGACCTTATGATCAATGAGGATAACAAAAAAGGCACAATACCGTGACTGGAACAATACACACACAACCCGCACATATAAAAGGAGAGGAGCTTACGACGACGTTTCGGTCCGACTTGGACCATTTACAAAGTCACACTAACACGAAGGACAGGTGCAAGGGGTATTTATAGGCAGGCAGACAGGGGAGGGCACAAGAAAGTGGTGGAGGGGTAATGGAGGTAGTAGTGATAGTGGTAGTGGTAATAGTAGTGGAGTCAGTCATAAACTAGGAAAGGAGCACTGGAAAGACACTGGCAGTCCGCAAGGGTAAGAACAAGAACACGGGGGAAAATAAAATAAATAAAATAGAGGACAAATACAAGGCAAAAGAAAAGAAAGAGAACCCAGAGGAGAAAGGAGAAGGGGGAAGAGAAAGAAGGGGAAGGAATCAGGTTAAGTCTCGGGTGTTCTGAAGTTTGGAGCATTTAACAATGTAATGGGAGAGGAAAGCATCTACAGAGACAAAGCCAGGGCTAAGATTCATACAGGGAAAGTTGTGTATAAGGGAGGATTCAACCAAACGACGACTGTGAAAGTTGGACGTAGGGTAGACAGTTTTAGCAGAAGACCAATCAATAGGATGACTGTGATCTCTGACATGACAGAAAAGAGCATTATTAGTGTCGGCAAGCCTAACACTATTTTTGTGCTCCCTGAGTCTGTCAGAAAGAGATCGGCCAGTTTCTCCAAAGTACTGAAGAGGACAGGAGGAGCAAGAAATAGAGTAGACACCAGGAGAATTTATAGAGGGAGGGGAGGTATGAACTAGATTAGTGGGAAGAGTGTTAGTCTGGCAAAAGGTAAGTTTGATATCTAAGGAACAGAGAGAGTTGTTGAGATTAGAGAGACCAGAGATGTAGGGAAGGCAGAGGACAGGAGAGTTCCCAGGAGTAGAGGGTTTAGGAGAGAAGGAAGTCCGTTTGGCACGAGAGAAAGCAGAGTCTTTGAAATGGGAAGGGTAGCCAAGGCGGGAAAATGAATTATGAAGAGTGGAAATTTCTGCTTCAAGGAACTGAGGATCACAAATGCAGATTGCACGGAGAAAGAGGGAGATAAGAACACTTTTCTTGACAGAGGAAGCATGATAAGAGAAGTAGTGAATGTACATGCCACTGTGCATAGGCTTGCGGTACACGGAAAAGGCAAAACCTGTAACTGAGCGGTGGACATAAACATCAAGGAAAGGAAGCAAAGAATTAGATTCCCAATCAGCTTTAAACTTAATGAAAGGGGCAAGATTATTAAGAGCATCAAGAAATGGTTGGAAGAGACTTGAGTCATGAGGCCAAAGAGCAAAGATGTCATCTACATAGCGGAGCCAGAGTGATGTACGTCCATCACTCTGGCTCCGCTATGTAGATGACATCTTTCCTCACTTTGAGCCCTTTTTTCAGCCAATTCCATTGTTCCAGTCACCCAAACTAGTAGCTATTTGGCTAGAACTCCTATTGTTCTATCAATTGAGTACAAGAAACCGCCCATTTACCGATGTCAACTTCCCAATAAAGTGATCAGAAATTGGTAATTTGGCCAATTTCATACACAAGTCAAGAAAGGCCAATTTCAAACTAGGGTCCAGAATTAACAATGCAAACATTCCTAGCACTAAAATAACACTTTCTCTGTTCATTAGTCACGTCTCCAGGCCCCTCTTATATTACGCTTGCTTTCCATTTTGAAATTTTATTCACACAGAAAATAGAAGATTTACTGCTACGCAGACTACGGCATTATTGTAAAAATGGTATAAATAATATCAGGGTATTTGTGAAAGCATAGTAGACCCACAAGTTGACATGTATTGGACGCGTGCCGTGATTTGCTTTTCTCTTGAACATCGGCAAAAATCGAACGTTTCCACTATTTTGAGCTCAATTTCAAGGTACTTTTATTCTGTAAACCATTCAGAATCATCTCTTGTTCTGTAATATATCAATTCAATCAAATGAGACCAAGAAGACGAGAATACAACCATGAACACCACACGAAAATACTGCAAAGTCACTGTTTTAAATGAAAAACAAAGTTTTATTTTTCTCATTATGCACTGCGTGCTGCAGGATTTTTTATACTGCGCGCACTGACCACTCAGACCCATTCTCTCATATGTAGGCCTACCAGCTTTCTCCCGCAAGATTGGAAGTAGATAGAATTTTGGCGTACTATTATGGGACTGACAATGGCTTGCAAGCTGTAATATTACAGGTCTAACAGTGAAAGGGTTAAATGCCAAGTTAGAAATGATTAAACTCAGTAAATAAGGTATGTTGATGGCAATAACATAATAAATATAGCAATCACTCTGGGGCACTTTAAATTTTTTTCCAAAATTAAGAAATATGCTACATATCATATAAAGAAAGTGTATACATTCATAGTAAAACAAATATAATTGAGGTGTGGTAGCCAGGCAACCTACCACACCTAACTTATAATAAATACTGCTCACCTCTCACCCTACATTAAGACTACAAATATTTTAGAGTAATGAGTGTACTGTATGTGCACTTACACCTTTTTTTTATGTCTAGTTCTATTGCTAACTTAATATATGATGGTGTAAACATATCAGGCACTGATATGAATTTAAAAATGAAAAAAAAGGGTGATTTACTTTTCGGTGGTAGCCCGGAACCTAACCTGCTGTATAAGCAGGACCATCCTGTGCTACGGCACCAATCCTGAAAGGGTTAATCACATCAAAGTCTCTAATGTATTTCACCTGCCCTCCATTTTGAATTCTCAAAAATCTAAAATTTTACCCTGTTTCTTGGATTGTAATATATAATCAGGAATGATTCGTCCTGGTTAGGATGTCACAATAATTGAAGCACTCGGTAAATGTCCCCCCTTTCCCCCAGTTGTAAAATATTTAATATTTCTGCTACTTTGAGGCCAATTTTGGGCAACTTCCTTTCCTGAAGCCAACCAAAATCATCTCTATTTCAAGAGTTTCTTCCATTTTATCAAGTGTCAGCAAGAAACCATCAATAAACCGGTAAAACCCCTCCAAGATAACACCTCAAGATCACTGTTTTATACCAGACACATTGTCAGAGGTTTTCTTTTCCCATGCACTGTGAGGGGGCAAGATTTTTTTTTATACTGTGCACTCTCACCACACAGACCCATTCTTTCATGCCTAGGCCAAAATTTACCACTCACAGGTTATCTGAGCGAGCTGAATTCAAAATGTAGATGTATTTAAGAGTCACTGAAAGGAGTTACTATTTTCAGGATGTAGGCCTTTTGAGATAGTATAGAGAAGGCCTCTTCAATTTGGTTTCTAAGTTGGTGTTTCTTAATGGAAGATTTGAAATCTGTTTGGCTTTGTATGTCTTAATTTTTCATCTTTATTGAAGAAATTGATATGAATTTCCATGTGATTTGTGAATACCTCTTCTGATTCACCTCAAATCTTCAATGCTGGTATTTAACTACGTTGAAATATATGCCACCCTCTGCACTGTACCAGTCGCGTGCAGTGAGGTTGAGATTGGGGTTGTGGAATATGAAGCTATCCTCCTCGGATTGCACAGTGACCGAAATACATCTACTTTGGATTTCTGTCTGCAGCAGTTTGCTAGAGGCTTTTTTTTGTCATATGTGTATTCTTAAAATTTTATTTTAATGTTCTTTAGAGCACTGTCTGTTTTTCCACACTTTCCAAGTCAATACACCTATTATTGAAACAAAACTAAGTAAAATGTCATATATGATGGTTTGTATTGAGTAGTGCAATTCAGTTCTCAGTTCACATCTGAGCTTAACCCTTTTGGGGTTTTGGTCGTACTAGTACGTCTTACGCACTGGGGTTATTGACGTACTAGTACGCCTAAATTCTAGCGCCCTCAAATCAAGCAGAAACAGGCTGTTAGGCCTAGATGTGATAGAATGGGTCTGTGCGGTCAGTGTGCACAGTATAAAAAAATTCCTGCACCACACAGTGCATAATGAGGAAAAAAAACTGACCGTGTTTTTGGTTTAAAACAGCGACTTTGCAGTCTATTTTCGTATGGTATTTATTGTTGTATTCTCGTTTTCTTGTTCTCATTTGATAGAATGGAAGATATATTACAGAAATAGAGATGATTTTGATTGGTTTGACAATAACAAGTAGCTTGAAATTGAGCTCAAAGTAGCGAAAATGTTCGATTTTTGACGATGTTCAAGAGTAAACAAATCACACCATGCGTCCAATACACATCAACTGGCGAGTCTAATATTCATGCACAGGTGCTCTGATATTATTTATACCATTTTTACAATGATGCAGTTGTATACATAACAATACATCTTCTATTTTTTTGTGAGAATAAAAATTCAAAATGGAAAGGAAAAGTAATGTAAGAGGGGCCTGGAGACGTAACTAATGAACAGAGAAGATGTTATTTTAGTGCCAGGAATGTCTGTCTTGTTTATTATGGATCCTATTTTGAAATTGGCATCGTTTGAAATTTGTGTGAAATTGGCCAAATTGCCATTTTCTGACCACTATTTTGGGTAGTTGAAATTGGTAAATAGGCGGTTTCGTGTACTCAATCGATAGAAAAAATGGAGTTCTAGCGAAATAGCTATAATTTTAGTAAACTGAAACATTGGAATGTGCCGAAAATAGGGCTCAAAGTGGGCGAAATCACAGATGCGTAAGTGTCATGGCTACCGCTAACTTCGCGAAAGCATAATTCCGTTAGTTTTCGATCAAATTTCATAATTTTTGTGGCGTTATGATCGGAAAAAGATTCTCTATCATTCCATAAGAAATAATAATAATTTTTTTTTAAATTCGTGGACCCTGAGAATGAGTTTCAGAGACCCCCCTTGGACCCCCAAAGGGTTAAAATGCACTTTTGTAATCATCGTGAGTGTAAGGGTAAGGGCCCTTCTGTTTCTAATACAGCCTCTCCTCATTTAATGATTTAGTTCCGTTAAATGAATTCGTCGCTAAGTGAGGAGCATACTATAATGGTAGTGGGTTGTGTCAACCATCTTTGATATTGTTTTAATGTCACCTTTGCACCATTTATAACATTTCTGGTATATTTTTAAATGTTTATACAGTAGTGTAGTGTATATTGAAACAAAAGAGAGAAATAAGCTCTATTTTTATTTTTATTAACACATCGGCCGATTCCCACCAAGGCAGGGTGGACCGAAAAAGAAAAACTTTCATCATCATTCACTCCATCATAAGCTCTAATATACATTATTTAGGTATGAATACTGGTCAGAGAGCCCGTTGTAAGTCCAAGGCGTTCGTAAACGAGCACGTTGCTAAGTAAGGAGAGGCTGTATTTCCTAGTTCTGAGGAATTTGATGCAAACATTGAACTTAAGCTAAGGAATCTTACAGGAGTCAAGAAATGCGGGAAACACTAAAAGCCATAAATGAAATTGAAAGAAACCCAAAACATTTCTTTTCTTATGCAAATTCTAAGTCTAGAACAACATCCAATATTGGGCCCCTACTTAGACAAGATGGGTCCTATACAGATGACAGCAAGGAAATGAGTGAGCTACTTAAATCCCAATATGACTGTTTTTAGCGAGCCGTCAACCAGAATGAGAATCAGAGACCTAAATGAATTTTTTATGAGTGAGACAGAATTTGGTAGACCTAAACCTACATGATATTATCCTGACACCAAATAACTTCGAAAAGGTGATAAATGACTTGCCCATGCACTCTGCCTCAGGCCCAGACTCGGGAACTCGTGTTCATCAAGAACTGCTTTTAACATCTTGTGGAGAAGGAGCATGGACACGGGTCGTCCCACAGCTGCTAAAAACAGCAGACATGGCCCCACTCCACAAAGGGGGCAGTAAAACAATAGCAAAGAACTACAGTTTGATAGCGCTAACATCCCATATCATAAAATCTTTGAAAGGGTTCTAAGAAGCAAGATCGGCACTCATCTAGATACCCATCAGTTAACACAACCCACGGCAACATGGATTTAGAGCAGGTTGCTCCTGCCTGTCCCAACTACTGGACCACTATGACAAGGTCCAGGATGCTCTAGAAGACAAACAAAATGCAGATGTAGTATACACAGACTTTGCAAAAGCCTTTGACAAGTGTGATCATGGTATACCTTTGAAGAGTTTCGAGAGACGTATCTACTCTGAGCCCGGCCATGGGCCAGGCTCGTCTGGTGCTTGCCTGGTCAACCAGGCTGTTGCTGCTAGAGGCCCGCTGCCCCACATATCCATCACAGCCTGGTTTATCTGGCACCTGTTAAAGATACTTGTCCAGTTTCCTCTTGAAGGCTTCTACGCTGGTTCCAGCCGTGTTTCGGATATCTTCTGGTAAGATGTTGAATAGTCTGGGACCCCGGATGTTAATACTACTGTGCTCCCGTATTGTCCCCACCGCACCCCTGCTCCTTACTGGGTTTATTTTACACTCCTCCCATCTCTCTCACTCCAGTATATTATGGCAGTGTGCAGATTTGGGACCGGGCCCCTCGCTCGTACAGTGGCGACTTCTGGTCAACACCCTATGAGTTTTAATGTTTTTAAGTTAACTACGGATGTCATCATTTCGAGATCTTTAATCCTGACAGCATTCGATGACGTCAGCCCCGCAATCGAAGTACATGTTCAAGACTTGAAGGCATTCCCAATAATTTAGATGTTTCAATGTCTCAATGTGAGCCGTAAACGATCTCTGAATTTGTTCCAGCTCTGATATTTCTCCTGCCCTGAATGGGGCCGTCAGCACTGAGCAGTATTCTAAGTGAGGGAGCACTAGCGATTTGAAGTGTCACCATCGGCATTATTTCCCTTGTTTTGAAAGTTCTCAATACCCACCCCATCATCTTCCTGGCTGTTGAGATCTTTGTCTTGTTATGGTCTTTAAAAGACATCAGCAGACATAATTATTCCCAAGTCCTTTACGTGTTCTTTTCGTTCTATGTGGTGACCCTCTTGGTGTAATAGTGCACAAATTGCGTGATAAAGGAATAACAGGAAAAGTTGGAATGTGGATCTATAATTTCCTAACCAATAGAACAGAGAGTAGTAGTAAATAGAGTAAAGTCTGGCTACTGTGAAAGCTCTATTTCATTAGGCACAGTACTTGCTCCCATTCAGTTCCTCATCCTCATATCTGACATAGGCAGGGATGTAAGCCACAGCACCGTGTCTTCCTTTGCAGATGACACCCGAATTTGCATGACAGTGTCCTCCATTGAAGACACTGCAAGACTCCAGGCGAGCATCAACCAAATCTTTAAATGGACCGCAGAAAACAATATGAAGTTCAACGCTGAGAAATTTCAACTATACTCCGATATGGAAAAACGTGAGGAAATTAAAACTATCGGAGTATAAAACAAATTCCAATCACAATAGAGCGAAAAACTAATATGAAAACCCTGGGAGTGATAATGTCAGAGCATCTCACTTTCAAAGACCACAACATTGTATCAATCGCATCTGCTAGAAAAATGAGAGGATGGATAATGAGAACCTTCAAAACTAGGGATGCCAAGCCCATGATGACACTCAAGTTGCTTGTTCTATCTAGGCTGGAATATGGCTGCACACTAACAGCACCTTTCAAGGCAGGTGAAATTGCTGACCTAGAAAATGTACAGAGAAGCTTCACAGCACACAACTGCGATAAAACACCTCAGTTACTGGGAATGCTTGAAGTTCCTCAACCTGTACTCCCTAGAATGCAGGTAGGAGAGATACATGATTATTTACACCTAGAAAATCCTAGATGGATTAGTATCAAAGTTGCACATGGAAATCACTCCCTATGAAAGCAAAAGACTCGGCAGCCGATGCAACATCCCCCCAATGAAAAGCAGGGACGCCACTAACAAGATAAGAGACAACACAATAAGTGTCAGGGGCCCAAGACTGTTCAACTGCCTCTCAACATACATAAGGGGGATTAACAATAGACCCCTGGCTGTCTTCAAGAAGGCACTGGACAAGCACCTAAAGTCAGTACCTGATGATCTGGGCTGTGGTTTGTACGTCTGGTTGCGTGCGACCAGCAGTAACAGTCTGGTTGATAAGGCCCTGATCCACCATGAGGCCTGGTCACAGACTGGGCCGCAGGGGCGTTGACCAGCAAAACCCTCTCCAAGTATTGGAAGGCCAATTCAGTTGCACCTGAAGATATTGCAGTATGAAATCACATTTGGGTATCGATGTAAGGTCTTAATGTAGATTCTTGTAATGACAGGTGTATGTTGTGTGTTTGGTCTGTTTGCTCTAGATCTTTATTATTTAAGGTTTTTGTCAGAGATAATGTGATAGATAGTGGTGCTCTTTGTATGGGAAAGTACACTGCAATATTTGGCTTAATGTTAGTATCATTTGATAACTTATTGACTTATTTTTTTCTGGAGTTATTTATTCTCACTAGTACAGCATTTCCATGTACTGTATTATGTTGTTTTTTTGCCTTCTGTTTTCTAATGTTGTGGAGATGTACATTGCATATGCAGTGTATGTGATGAACATAGTTATCTTAAATGATAACTGATTACTGTGCAATATACAACTTGCAGTCTGTTAGCCTACAGATGCTTCAACAAATCTGTTGTGTGTTTAGGAATCTTTATGATTAAAGACAGTGCACAGCTTTTAATTTGCCGGTTAATGCTAGGATGAAGCATCTTCATACAAGTATTTGATACATTATAAGAACAATTTAATTCATAGGAGTGCAATGGCTCCCTAGTGAAAATTCTTAAAGCCATTTATTGTATTTTTCGCTTGGTGGTAAAGGTCAGCATTTCTGGCCAATAAATGAGTATGGCTGTACACACATTCCTTTGAATTTTATTTGTACATTTTCATGTTTGTAGCATTTTGTGCTTCAAAATATATTGTATACTTATGGCATCAGTTTTTATTTTTTATGGTTTCTATATTTACTTTGTCTACTAGCAAATGAAACAAGGAAATATTTTTCCTTTGGCGTATTCCAGACCAGCTTGATCAGTTAGTGCATACTGTGCATTACACCGCACATTGTTAACATGGTTGTCGATGTATACGTAATACTATTGATATACGTACATGCTCATTAGTCTTGCTCAGCCTGGGATAGAGCCCTAGGCCTAGTCCTTTAGTTGTAAGCTGGTGTTAGTGATGAGCTGATCAGCATTTTTTTTTAACATTTTCACTCAATTGTGGAGCTGCATCTTAACCACAGTACATGTAATATGTCGTCGTCTTAAGCTCCTCTCTTCTATGTGCGGGTTGAGTGTATTGAGAATGTATTTGTGCAGTGGATGTGTGCAGCATAAAGAAAATATTCTGCCCTTTGCAGTGCATGATGGGAACAGCTAACCACTGATCTTGTGTTTGGCTTAAAATAACTTTGAGGCATGTTTAACCCTTTGACTGTCGGAGGCCCCATTCTGAAACTGTCATTCTATGTCGGAAAAGTTTGGAAAAAAAAAATTATTTTTCTTATGAGATGATAGAGAATCTTTTCCCGATTGTAATGATACCAAAAGTATGAAATTTGATTGAAAACTTACGGAATTACGCTCTCGCAAAGTTAGCGATGTCAGTGATATATACGCATCGGCGATTTCGCCGACTTTGAGCCCTATTTTACGCCAATTCCATTGGGACAGTCGACCAAGCTCATAGCTATTTCTTTAGAACTCCATTTGTTCTATCGATTGAGTACAAGAAACCACCAATTTACTGATTTCAACTACTCAATAAAGTGGTCAGAAATTGGCAATTTGGCCAATTTCATGCAAAATAAAAAAGTTGCCAATTTCAAAATAGGCTCCAAAATAAACAATTCAGACATTCCTGGCACTAAAATAAGATGTTATCTGTTCATTAGTCATGTCTTTAGGCCCCTCTTATATTACTCTTGCTTTCTATTTTGATTTTTTATTCACAAAAAATAGAAGATTTACCATTATGCAGACTATTGCATTATTGTAAAAATGGTATAAATAATATTAGTGCACTTGTGAAAGAATATTAGATTCACCAATTGATGTGTATTGGACGCATGGCGTGATTTGTTTACTCTTGAACATTTGCAAAAATCGAACATTTCCAGTACTTTGAGCTCAATTTCAAAGTAGTTTTCATCATGAAACTAATCAAAATCATCTATATTTCTGTAATATGTTTTCCATTCTATCAAATGAGACCATAAAAAAAAGAGAATGCAACCATAAATACTATACGACAACACACCTCAAAGACGTCGTTTTAATAAAAAAACACAGAGTTTTTTTTCTCTCATTATGCACTGCGTGCTGCAGGATTTTTTTTTATACAGCGCACACTGACCACACAGACCCATTCTCTCATATGTGGGCCTACCAGCTTTCTCCCGTTTGATTTGAATCCGCTAGAATTTGTGAGGACAGTGGACCCCTGAGTTTCGTAAAAACTTTACTCCTGAAGTCTGCTCAAGTGCCATTACCGAATGAATTAACCCCCTTAAGAAAAAATGTCACGTAGGTTAGTCTATTTCAGACCCCCAAAAATACTTTTCCACAAGCACTTACAATATTATACTTACATAAATGTACGATTTCCGGGGTTTACGAAACTCGGTTGTCCACTGTACATATATATACGTCCGAAACAATGGCTCGTAAGACGTATATATACGACCGAAACAGTCAAAGGGTTAACTAATGTAATGCAATATATATATTGCATTACATATACGTATATATGGTGAGCAAGTACAAAAGTAAAGTAAATGAAAAGTTCTGACATATTTCGTCGTCATATTTTGGTTGGAATACGGAAGAGTGGGAGACCCCTTTAGTAAATGGACTTGTCACTGTTAGGATGTGGATGACAAAAGGATGGAGATAATTTCATTCATGAATCAAGAAGCACTGTACAGTGGACCCCCGGTGTTCGTCCATTTTTCGTAACAGAATGCTGTTCAAGTGCCATTACCAACCGAATTTATTCCCTTAAGAAATAATGTAAAGTAGACTAGTCCTTTTAGACCCCCAAAACTACACTTATAAAAGCATTTAAAAAAATACACTTACATAAAGGCGTGTTTTGAGCAGGACGAACACCGGGGGTCCACTGTAATAGTATTTTGTTTTTGAGGAAGGAGCCAAGTGTGGATGAAGTGAGGCATTGAGCAGGTTCATAGGGATATTGCATGGGGATGGGTGGGATTAAGACTTCAAATGTTGGGGATACATATAGCTTTGGAATGATTAGTTCATATGTTTAATATATACAGTACTGTACTGTATAAGTTTGATAGTACGGAAGTTACTTAAGGATTAGAAGAGAGCATGTTTAATTTCTTTTATGAGGGAAAAGGAGGTTAGAGAAAATAAGACTCACAGGAGAATAAGTCTGAGAGTATACCATGTAAGTATATGACAGAATTATCGTAAGATATGGGGCAAGACAAAAAACAGGATTGTAGAGGAACAGAAGGGAATGTGTGGATTAAGTAGAGTACGTATTTGTACTAAAGTATGTAAGAGAGAGAAATATGGTGGATAGGGAAGCTTTGTGGTTGTTGTTGCAGATGTATGGAAAAGGTGGTAATTTGTTAATAGCAATAGTTTTTTGATGGGAAATATTAACAGAAACCTACTGCTGTCCTTTTCAAGTTCACAGGCCATTTCTGATCAGCTGTACTATGCCACTTTCATTGGACTACATATACAAGTTTGTAGAAGAGGGGGTACGTGTATTTTCTGGTAAAATTTGGTCATAAACAGGGACATGAGACAATCTGGTTGTTTAATATAAAAGATAATACGTACTGTAAAGGTAGTGTACTAGCATACTGGGGAGGTGCACTGTAAAAGTGAGTGCTTGCATTCTGAGGAGGCGAGGGATTGAAAACTAATCTGATATGAAGTCCTAGTCTTAGCTTTTTTTGGTTTGATCGTACTGTTTTGTATCAAGACAGGTTTTGCTTGAGTTGGGTCTTTCACACAATGTAAATTGTGGAAATAACTCGTTTAAGTGGATTTAAAGTGTAAATAGAAGATTAAAACAGAAACAAATGTTTGATTTGAAACAAGACTATGATGCAGAGATAGGGTTTTGAAATAATTAGTGTTTTAAAGCATAGGAAGGGCTAACGGAGACTGATTTTTTTTTATTCTGAAATTTGCTGTTAGGGAGTTTTTTAATGGTTAAGTACTTTAGTATGAGGTTTAACTTTTTGAAGATGAAATGAAGCCCATTAAACTAAGAGGTTTGGCAGACACTGCAAAATACCCCCAGTGAAAAGCAGGGGTGCCGTGAATACATTAATGGGAAATTCAATGTGTGTGAAGGGATCAAGACTTTTCAACAACCTCCTCCTTACACATGGGGGATCTTCAAGAAGGAACTGGACAAGTTTCTCAAGTTAGTACCTGATGAGCCGGGCTGTGGTGCTTATATTGGACTTGGTGCTAGCCGCACAAACAGCTTAGTTAACCCTTTCAGGGTTATTGACGTACTAGTACGGCTTACGCCCTGGGGTTATTGACGTACTAGTACGCCTAAATTCTAGCGTCCTCAAATCAAGCAGAAACAGGCTGTTAGGCCTAGATGTGATAGAATGGGTCTGTGCGGTCAGTGTGCGCAGTATAAAAAAAATCCTTCACCACACAGTGCATAATGAGGAAAAAAAAACTCTGACCGTTTTTTTGGTTTAAAACAGCGACTTTGCAGTCTATTTTCGTATGGTATTTATTGATGTATTCTCGTTTTCTTGGTCTCATTTGATAGATTGGAAGATATATTACAGAAATTGAGATGATTTTGATTGGTTTGACAAAGACAAGTACCTTGAAATTGAGCTCAAAGTAGCAAAAATGTTCGATTTTTGACGATGTTCAAGAGTAAACAAATCACACCATGCATCCAATACACATCAACTGGCGAGTCTAATATTCATGCACAAGTGCTCTAATATTATTTATACCATTTTTACAATGATGCAGTTGTATACATAACAGTATATCTTCTATTTTTTTGAGAATAAAAATTCAAAATGAAAAGCAAAAGTAATGTAAGAGGGGCCTGGAAACGTGACTAATGAACAGAGAAGACGTTAGTTTAGTGCCAAAAATGTCTGCCTTGTTTATTCTGGACCCTATTTTGAAATTAGCATCGTTTGAAATTTGTGTGAAATTGGCGAAATTGCCTTTTTCTGACCACTATTTTGGGTAGTTGTAATAAGTAAATAGGCGGTTTCTTGTACTCAATCGATAGAAGAAATGGAGTTCTAGCGAAATAGCTATAATTGTAGTTGCCTGATACATTGGAATTTGCCGAAAATAGGGCTCAAACTTGGCGAAATCGCCGATGCGTAAGTGTCATGGCTGCCGCTAACTTCGCGAAAGCATAATTCCGTTAGTTTTCAATCAAATTTCATAATTTTTGTGGCGTTATGATCGGAAAAAGATTCTCTATCATTTCATAAGAAAAAATAATTTTTTTGTTTTTTTTAAATTCTTGGACCCTGAGAACGAGTTTCGGAGACCCCCCTTGGACCCTGAAAGGGTTAATCAGGCCATCCACCAGCAGACCTGATCTGGGACTGGGCAGCGAGGGTATTGATCCTTGGAACACACTTCTGGGTAGATTCCAGGGAGTGGGCTGTTGCAATTGTTGATTTATTTTATCAGGAAAAAAACCACCTGATGTGGGACTCAGTCAAATTATGACCTAAACGAAGCAACCACTGTCATGCAGTGCATGGGGCTACCATTGGCCATATGGGGGAGGCCATCAGTCACAGCAATTGCTGGAGTCTGGTCCAGTTTTTTTCCCCTTCAAGTTAGCCAGGTTGCTGCTGACAGCAGCAACCTGGTTGACCAAGCTGTCAACAGTGAAGTCTGGCTTTGTGCAAAGCTTCATGAATAGGATTACTTTTACAGTGGTCATGGGAATGTGGTTGTTTTGTTGAGGCATGGCCATTTAATGTAAGTGGGGCTGTTTTCCAGGAAGCGAGACTGGCAGATGGTCATGCAGTTACACCGGAACTTGTAATGGAGGTGAAATTATTAGGATAAGATATAGCTTATGTTAGAGATACCCCTTAAAATAATGTGTTAAGAGAGGGAGAAAGTCCCTGTGGAGGTGAAGTAAGAAGTAGGCATAATACAGAAAGAAAAACTTGTTAGGGAAATAAAAAAAATATGGGCTGCTTCAGTAATAGAGATAAGTTTAGTAGACAAGGCGGACATGTATGGTGCAGTACTAGTATGTTATACTGGTACTCGTAGCAAAGATAAACACTGGAGATTGGACTTGATGTTATGAAGGTGCAACTATAACTCAGGGATGGAAATATTTGTATTTTGGTGTAGATTTATATGGCATTTGTAGTACACACATGATATTTTAAGTAGTGGAGGTGGTCTTAGGCAGTAGATTCATTGTTTATAAAATGATGGTGCATTTAGTTTGGGAATAAAGAGCATGAAAAATTCTCTAGGATAGTTTTTAAATAGCAAAGCTATTTCTAGAGTACAAAGAGTTAAATTTTAGATGCTGCTTTTAAACCATTTTCATAAATCTGCTTGTGTTAGGGCACATAGACATTTGGGAATGTGAGGCAGGAATACTTGATTTTCATCAGTGATTTGACTGATACTGTATTTTCTTGCTGTTATATATGACTATAATTTTTTTGATTGTTTTGTTTCTGCTTTTAATATACAAATACATACCTGGTTTATGAAATTATTGTTGTAAGTGTATAGTATCTGTTTCTTAGCTTTACTTGTCATTTTCAGAAGTGTTCATTTCTATAAAAAATGGTGTCTGTCTAGCATTTTTTTTGTTTTTCAGAGGATTTTGAAAATGTATATACTGTATACTGTCCTTTTGATACATCACAAGGAATTGTCCATTATATTTGCTAGTTCATAAGATTTGTGCATGGTTTCAGATAGAGCAGGTAGAGATACAGGGAGTTACAGCCACATGATTTTTGTTCAAATTGAAAAGTAATTTATAATTTCTGCATACTTAACAGTTGTCAGATATTTAGATTTGATGTTTAATATTATGCAAGATTTTGGAATTCTATATATAAATGGATTTATTAACTTTGTAAGTTTACTAGTACATTTTCACAACTTGAGTTTCAAGTTGGCTGTAACACCCTCTGGCTATGACTGTTGCTGCTGTCTCTCAAGTTGGTGTATTTGATCTTCATGCTAGTTCAAGAGATCAAGTGTTTTGTGATTCAGCATTGGATTTGAAGATGGTATGCAGACAGATTCTTCCATGTGTGCTTCAATTTATTTTTCTTCCAAGAAATACTTGGACATCTTGTAACTTTAAATATTGACTGTGGTTGCTGTCAGATTCTTTTACATACATTTATTAAAAATGGTTTTAAATACTTTAATGTTGTTGGACTGATTATATATTTTTATACAAGAAATTCTTACAGAACTGTAATAGTTCTCTGAACTTGAAATTATCATTATTTCTTTTATCATTATAATTAAAAATAGTATGACTATTGTTATGTTGCAATCTGAGTGATCTCAATGGGTAATATAATACAGTATTAGCAATTTTTTGTGATTTGTTAACTGTTGCTCTAAACAAATGATAAAAGAAATAACACATCCACAAAGGAAAGCCATTTTCTTAAGGAACTGCTGTTTCATTTAGCATTTCATTATATAGTAAGTTGGAAATTGCAGTATTTCTTATCAAAATTTGTAAACCTATTACACTATACATATTTAATGACTAATCCAAAATTGGATTAGTGCCTGGCTGTTAATTTTTAAAATGGTGTATGGTTCTTAATTTGTTAAGGTCGCTTACAATAAGCAAATTAAGGAAAACTTTAAATATTGTGAGCAAAATAATACAAAGTTAAGAAGGAAATTTTTTACTTAAACGGAATACCTAAATGGCATATTGTGCCTGCTTAAAATGGAAATATGGTAAGAGGCTTCATGTGTCTTGTATGTTCTGGCATGTTTGTGCATTTCTGGCTGATAAGTCAATTTTTATTTCTTCATAAAGATATAGGGTTTGTCTCATTTATATTAATATAGAAAAAACTGCTGCTTGTGTATCAGAACAGTAATAGTAGTAGCTCATCAGTTTTCCAATAATCACATACTGTATGTCATCAGAATCAAAGATAATGAATGTTCTGTATCACTGAATTTTGTCCTGGACCCCTAAATAAAGGCATTAAAAGTAAAGGTGTTTTGGGGGGAAGTGGTATTTTTCCTACTAATATATGTAATATACTGCATAACCTTGTCTTTATCCAGCTTTAATTTGGATTATCAATAAATGTTTAAAATATTTTTGTTTTGCTTTTAAAGGAGAAAAATCTATTTGCTGTACAAATGAAGAATTTTGTTTAAGCCTTGGTAAATGGAACCCCTGGCATATTCGTATTAAAGATGAAAATTTATCACAAATATATTTTTATTATTGGTCATATTTTATGAATTCTCCTTAATTGTAATTAAGAAATGAAATGCAATGCGTGCAACTATGTCTTTCAAGGGTGAAGCCTACTTGTTTAGCGGTAATAGAGGGTTTTGTCCTCCTAGGGGATAGGCGCTGTTGGCGAGGTCAGCTTTGCGAGGGCCTACGGCAGAGCAAGTTGGACACCGCAAGTGTACCAGTGTCCTTTCTGTAATAGGTCAACTTTCAAGCAGATGAGTGACCTCAAACGACACATCAGGACTCACACAGGAGAAAAACCATTCAAGTGCCCCTTTTGTGACTACTGCTCAACTCAAAGCACTCCAGTCAAAGCTCACATCCTCAAGAGGCATCGTGATGTGGTTTCAGCAACTTAGTGGTTGATTATACAAAATAGACATTTTTCAGACTAGTTTTGGTATTTATAAATGTAAAAATATGCTTATTGTTAGTGCTGAATTTTTTTTTTTATCTGTGTAATGGACAGTGGTTTACAATGGGAATCAAATGCCAAATACATAAGGTTCAAACCATACCACGGGTATGGTTTGTTTGCAATCGTGTCATTACGATTTCGTGAGACATGAGGTTCAAATTTAAAACATGGTTCTTTCTATGTGGACATTCTTTTGTCTTAATGTGATGCCAAGTTTAACTCTGGGATGTCATCGTTGAAGCATTCAGAATTTAAAGACCTGTTTAGTGACAGTGAAAAATTGAGTGACTTCAAGCATAAGGTGCAACAATCTGTTCTTGGAAGATAGCACATGTGACATTTATGTTCTGTCTCCTGTAGGACAGTGGAAGTGGCAGCGAAGCAACCATCGCTGCCAGGGTTGTGTACACTGAACCACCCCTAGGTTCAATCCAGCTGACTTGTCCATACTGCTTCAGGGCCACGTTCCGTCAAACCAGCGACCTCAAGCGACACATCAGAATTCACACTGGCGAGAAACCCTACAAATGTTCCTCATGCTGCTATCGAGCATCACGTAAAGACCTTCTGCAGGTCCATATTGCAAAAATGCACCAATCTTGAAAATTTTATTGTGAAAAGTGCCTGAGGTGTAGCAGGTATATGGAATGTCTACTCATAAAGAGCTTCAAATTAATGTGGAAATGTTTTATATACAGATGACAATTGGCCTCAATCAGTTAAGCTGTACAGTGGCAACTCGGTTTTCGTACATATCCCAACTCGAACAATTATGTAAGTGTATTTTTGTAAGTGCTTTTGTAAGTGTATTTTTGGGGGTCTAAAACGGACTAATCTAATTTACATTTATCCTTGTTGGAAAAAATTCGTTCGGTAACGGCGCTCAAACAGCATTCTGGAATGAATTATCGACGAAAACCGAGGTACCACTGTATTTAGTAATTAAAAAGTGTGTGGTGTCACATGAATTTTTAAGTGATTCTGTTAAAACCCTTACTACCCTTCCATCACAACTATTCATTTCTCAAAAGAGGATAGTTCTGCTTGTGTAGCTATAATTAGTAAGTCACATGTCCTTCCCGCCATAACCCCTTTCCCCTTCCCCATTTCTTGCAATTGACTCCTTCATCATACAGTTGCCCCCTCCCTGTCCACATAATTACCCCATCCTTCCCTCTGGTTGCCCTCTTCCCCACAGAATTGTGCGCACGCATGCACGTACGTACACACAGAGAGAGACAGAGAGAGAGAGAGAGACAGACAGAGAGAGAGAGAGACAGACAGAGAGAGAGAGAGACAGAGAGAGAGAGAGACAGACAGAGAGAGAGACAGACAGACAGAGAGAGAGACAGACAGAGAGAGAGACAGACAGAGAGAGAGACAGACAGACAGAGAGGACAGACACACAGAGAGACAGACACAAGAGGAGACAGACACACAGAGAGAGACAGACAGAGAGACAGACACACAGAGAGGACAGACACAAGAGAGAGACAGACACAGAGAGAGACAGAACACAGAGAGAGACAGCACACAGAGAGAGACAGACACAGAGAGAGACAGACACACAGAGAGACAGACACGAGGCAGAGACAGACACACAGAGAGAGACAGACACACAGAGAGAGACAGACACACAGAGAGAGACAGACACACAGAGAGGACAGACACACAGAGAGAGACAGACACACGAGAGAGACAGACACAGAGAGAGACAGACACACAGAGAGAGACAGACACACAGAGAGAGACAGACACACAGAGAGAGACAGACACACAGAGAGAGACAGACACACAGAGAGAGACAGACACACAGAGAGAGACAGACACAGAGAGAGACAGACACAAGAGAGAGACAGACACACAGAGAAGACAGACACACAGAGAGAGACAGACACACAGAGAGAGACAGACACACAGAGAGAGACAGACACACAGAGAGAGACAGCACACAGAGAGAGACAGACACACAGAGAGAGACAGACACACAGAGAGAGACAGACACACAGAGAGAGACAGACACACAGAGAGAGAACAGACCACACAGAGAGAGACGACACACAGAGAGAGACAGGGCACACAGAGAGAGACAGACACACAGAGAGAGACGGACACACAGAGAGAGACAGGGCACACACAGAGAGAGACAGCACACACAGAGAGAGACAGACACACAAGAGAGACAGACACACAGAGAGGACACACACAGAGAGAGCAGACACACAGAGAGACGGACACACACAAGAGAGAGACAGACACACAGAGAGAGAGACACAGAGAGACGACAACACACAGAGAGAGACGAGACACACACAGAGAGACAGACACACAGAGAGAGACAGACACACACACAGAGAGAGACAGACACACACACAGAGAGAGACAGACACACACACAGAGAGAGACAGACACACACACAGAGAGAGACAGACACACACACAGAGAGAGACAGACACACACACAGAGAGAGACAGACACACACAGAGAGAGACAGACACACACACAGAGAGAGACAGACACACACAAAAGAGAGACAGGGCACACACACAGAGAGACGACGGACACACACAGAGAGAGACAGGACACACACAGAGAGAGACAGACACAAAGAGACGACACACAGAGAGAGACAGACACACACAGAGAGAGACAGACACACACAGAGAGACGACACACACAGAGACGACACACACAGAGAGAGACAGACCACACACAGAGAGACGACACACACACACAGAGAGAGACGAACACACACAGAGAGAGACGACACACACAGAGAGAGACGGACACACACAGAGAGACAGACACCACAGAGAGAGACGACACACACAGAGAGAGACGGACACACACAGAGAGAGACGGACACACACAGAGAGAGACGGACACACACAGAGAGAGACGGACACACACAGAGAGAGACGGACACACACAGAGAGAGACGGACACACACAGAGAGACGACACAGAGGAGACGACACACAGAGAGAGACGGGACACACACAGAGAGAGACGGACACACACACAGAGAGACGACACACACAGAGAGAGAGACGGACACACACAGAGAGAGACGACACACACAGAGAGAGAGACGGACACACACAGAGAGAGACGGACACACACAGAGAGAGACGGACACACAGAGAGAGACGGACACACACAGAGAGAGACGGACACACACAGAGAGACGGACACACAGAGAGAGACGGACACA